>SKCR01049086.1:0-39818 GCA_019454045.1 Zanthoxylum bungeanum
GATGGCAACGTACAAACGTACAAAGCTAGGCTTGTAGCGAAGAGGTATCGTCAACAATATGGTATTGATTATGACGAAACCTTCTCACCCGTTGCCATGATTAAATCCATTCGGAGATGATGCTTGCAATAGCTGCATATTTCGATTACGAGATATGGCAGATGGACGTTAAAACCGCTTTCCTTAACGGAAACCTTTTGGAGGATGTTTATATGCAACAGCCTGACGGTTTTATCGTACCTAGACTTGCAAACAAGGTTTGTAAGTTAAATCGATCCATTTATGGATTGAAGCAAGCATCACGGTCATGGAATCAGTGTTTTGATGAGATCATAAAAGAATATGATTTCGTGCAAAACGCAGATGACCCTTGTGTATACAAGAAGGTTAGTGGGAGAGTACTTACTTTTATTGTCCTTTATGTCGATGACGTATTGCTTATAGCAATGACATTCCCATGCTAACGTCGGTGAAAGCTTGGCTTTCATTAAAATTCTCCATGAAAGATCTGGGAGAAGCAGCCTTTATTCTTGGAATAAAGATCTACCGGGATAGATCTAGAAAGCTGCTTGGACTCTCCCAGAGTACATACATTGATAAAGTGTTGAAGCGATTTAACATGGAACAATCCAAGAGGGGATTGGTTCCAATGGTACGTGGTACCTCTCTGTCTAAGGACATGTGTCCTAAGACTCAGGAAGAGAGAGACAACATGAGTCGGATACCGTTCGCCTCGGCAGTCGGATCGATCATGTATGCCATGATATGTACACGACCTGATGTCTCATATGCTTTGAGCATGTGCAGTCGCTATCAGGCCGATCCATGTGAAGGTCACTGGATAGCAGTTAAGAATATCCTTAAGTATCTTAACGAACTAAGGATGCTTTCTTAATTTATGGAGGTGGAGAACTTGCGGTATCTGGGTATACTGATGCAAGTTTCCAAACCGACAAGGATGACTACAAGTCGCAATCCGGGTACATTTTTTGTTTGAATAACGGACCAGTGAGCTGGAAATCTTCCAAGCAAGATACTGTTTCCGATTCAACAACAGAAGCGGAGTACATCGCTGCATCTGAAGCAGCAAAGGAGGCAGTTTGGATCCGAAAGTTCCTAATCGGATTAGGAGTAGTTCCGTTAGCAGCTGAGCCCGTTCCATTGTATTGTGGACAATAACGGGGCTATAGCACAGGCTAAGGAACCAAGGTCTCATCAACGGTCCAAGCATGTTCTTCGACGTTACCTCTGATTCGGGAGATTATACATCGTGGCGATGTAAAGATCGAGAAGGTCACATCAGATGACAACATTGCAGATCCGCTGACGAAGGCTGTTCTTCAGCAAGTTTTTGAACGACACATACATAGTTCGGGTATTAGATGCTTGAGTGACTGGCTATAGGCCAAGTGGGAGATTGTTAGACATTATGTCCCATAGGGTCACTGTTTGTAAATGATATTGTATTATTGTACAAAATTAACTATGTGATAATGAAATTGCCTTTTGCCGTTTTGTAATATTATTTACTTTGATATATAAATGGCGAAAGTCCATATGATTAATACCGGATTGAGATGATATGAGACAGTATCAATCCATAAAGGTTTAATCATTAAATATCCCTAGTCGGAGTATTATCGAGATCGGACATCGATAATACGGAATAGACTAGTATTGCGCTTGTGCACGTTGTGAGGGCACAACGGCATAGTTCTCATATATTTAAGTATTGGATACTTATGCAAGTGCGATAGGAGGTTGTGTTTTACCGATGGTACGGAAAACAGCTTCGCTCTAGATAGACCCCGCGGAATCCCATTGGTAGTATGTCTGTGTGTCTATGGGAGGCCGCATCAGGGTAGGTGTATATGGTCTTAACCTGAGACTTACATCGCTAGTACTTGCGACAATCGGTAAACTTTGGTTTTGGTGGTTGGGGACCTTAACCGGTTCTGTGTACACCTCTTCTGGGTTTATCGAGAATCGTAGTGTACTGGATGTTATGTCGAGATGGAAGTATCACTTCAGACATATGGAGGTGATGATCACGCAGGACACAGAACTAGTACTCTATAAAAGGTTGCAACCATCAGGACAATATGACCGGGTCAGGATTGTCCGATTTAAAGAGACTAGTTGCTTGATGTCTGATATATGTTTCGTACGGGGCAGACACATTTCCAGCCTCAGGCCTAACATGTGATCATCCGATACTGGTTCAATATACGCAATACTACGGTATACTACGCTTGATATAGATCTTATATTCCTATAAGAATATTTCTGGAGAATTGGGTAGGCATGGCGCTTTGCTAGAAGCCAACCTTGTCTTGTGAATCGGTAAAAACGTAGTACGAGGTACGTACGTGTTCGGATAATCCGACGACCGTATTTACTGCCAACATATCCGGAGATCTCTTGGGTCGCTTCCCGAAGATTCACCAATGACGTATGATTCAAACTCGATTAATCTTGGATTAATTACGGAGAGACTTTATCTTGGATAAAGTACTATACATAGAGAGAGAACGATTATTTGGAATTAATCGTAAATTATTATATTCGATATAATAATCGAAATTTGATTTCGACGCGAAATTAAAATTAGATTTTAATTCGGGCAAACGAGTTAATTTAGAATTAATTTGTTAGCGACGTAAATAATAATTTCGCTAGGCGCAATTATTTATTTAAATTCGATTTAATTAACGTCGCGACGTAAGTTCGGTATTTCGGAAATATCGAACCCGAACGCGTGAGTGCATGTGGGCCCACTTTCATTTGGAAACGTGTGGGGCCCACATGACACATGATATTATGCATTATTAACTCTAATGCATTGCATGGAGATAGTGTACAATGCACTCAATGGTTTTGCATGGAAATTGAGTGTTTGACACTCTAAGCCATTGCATGATTTGTGTCATAAGTTTATTATTATTTAATAAATATTATGGCATAATATAAATTGATTTTTTGTAACAAAAATCATTGAACTCTCCTCTCTCTCACATTGCCGAAACCACATGCAGTTTTGGGCTCTCCATTTCTTCATTTTTGTGGCAAGATTTGAAGAAGTTGTGCATTCAAAATCACAACAAAGGCTAGCACCTTCAAGGGATCATACAAAGGTGTTATGGGAAACTATCCTTGAGCTTGGGAGGATCAAACAAAGCTTGGAGCTGCACTTTCCACCTTGGCCGAATTCATCAATGCACAAAGGAGAAGTTTTCATTTCATCAACGCATCCGCATTCCGATTTTTGTGAGTATGATTCCTCCATACTTCAATATTGTTCATTCTTTATATATATTTTGTTTGCTCTTGTTGATCTTGGGGCTTGGTAATAGAAACCAACAGTATCTAAAATGACACAAACATATACGTTAATGTTTCTCAAGCGGTACGTGGAGTTGTATCCCAAGTACAGACCGCACTACTGTCCATTCGGATTCAGCTACAGAATTTACGTTTGGCTTTCCATTTGATATACCGCGAGAGATAGCACACAAACATAAACACGGCATGAATGTAAAAATGAAAAGTGAAAAATAACAACAAAAAAAAAAGATGAATAGCAGAATCAATAGAAGAAGAGTACGGCAATCTATGGTAAAGGTAACCTTTAGGCATTTCCCAAATAGAGGACCTTTAACCCAACATGATTAGCCCATGTGCACGAGATAACAGTACATGGATAAACAAAGCAATAACATACAGAAAGTAGATAACGGAATGATAAAAGAGATGCGACCAAGGCCGACATCTATATGGGACCTCATACGTCTGATTGAACGTATTCACATTCAATCAAGCATACTTCATCCAACTCGGGAAAACATCACGGTGAAGGTAGCCTTTAGGCATTTCCCTCAAATGAAGGACCTTTAACCCAATATTATTAGCCCATGCGCACAAGATAACAATACGTAAATAAATAAAACAATAACAAGCGGAAAGTAAATAACATAATAATAATAAAGATGCGCGCCAAAGCCGACATCCGGCGCGGCGAAACATCGTGGTAAAGGTAGCCTTTAGGCATTTCCCTCGAATAGAGGACCTTTAATCCATCATGATTAGCACATGCGCACTAGATTACCATGCATGAATAGACAAACCAATAATACACAAAAATTAAATAACATAATAATAAAAGAGATGCGACCAATGCCAACATCTATATGGGACCTCGTATGCCCGATTGAACTTATTTCCCATTCAACCAAGTATACTTCTTCCGGCGCGGTAAAACATTGTGGTAAAGGTAGCCTATAGGCACTTCCCTCAAATAGATTACCTTTAATCCATCCTTATTAGCCCATGCGCACTAAATTAACAATGCATAAATAAATAAAGCAATAACACGCGGAAAGTAAATAATTAAAAATAAAATAGATGCGACCTAGGCCGACATCTATATGGGACCTCGTATGCCCGATTGAACATATTTCACATTCAATCAAGTATACTTCGTCCGGCGTGGTAAAATGTTGGGCTAAAGGTAGCCTTTAGGCATTTCCCTTTAATAGAGGACATTTAATCCAACATGATTAGCCCACACGCACTAGATTAACAATGCATAAATAAATAAAGCAATAACATGCGGAAAGTAAATAACGGAAAATAAAAGAGATGTGACATAGGCCAACATCTATATGGGACCTTGTATGCCCGATTGAACGTATTTTCTATTCAATCAAGTATACTTCGTCCGACGCGACAAAATATCGTGGTAAAGGTAGCCTTTAGGCATTTCCCTCGAATAGAGGACCTTTAATCCAAAATGATTAGCCCATGCGCACTAGATTAACAATGCATAAATAAATAAAGCAAGAACATGCAGAATGTAAATAATGAAAAAAAATAAAACACAAACAATGAATGAACACAAAATTAAATAACAAAAATGAAACATGTGCTTGAAAGTTTCTCATATGGTACGTGGAGTTATATCCCAAGAACAGACCGTACTACCATCCATTCGGATTCGGCTACGGCATTTACGTATGGGTTTCCATCCGATATACCGCAAAAGATAGCACGCAATCATTAACCCAATATGAATGAAAATAGACGTGGAACATAATGATGCATGCGAATGGACCAACAATAACTAACTGAAAAGATAAATAAATAGCAAAGGTTGCCCTCAGGTCTTACCTTTTAAGTTGCTTCTCGGAAGTGCGTTGCGTCGTCACTAGAAGGGTTAAGGCTCCGTGACTTTTCTGATTCGATTTCACTACTGTTTTGCTCGTTGTTTTCTCTGTCTTTCGTCGCTATTTTGAGACTGTTTTTACTTTCGTTTTCGGTCACTATTTCGAGGTTATTTTTGGTTGTTTTCAGGGGGTGTTTTGGCGGTTCATGGGCTATTTTGGGGACTAGTTTTGGGATAATTTTTTGGACTATTTTTGGGCTGCTTTTCACATTGATTAGTCAGTGGAGGGGCTTTAACGTGGCCTGGGCGTGATTATATTTTTAGTATAGGGTTGCTTTGTTGTGCGAAGCCATGAACGGCTTGCAAGATGTCTTAGTGGACTGTGTTTTTTGTTTGTTTTCTGTGTGAGGTGGCTCCCCGTCTTTTATGGTTTGGTTAATGTGTGTGTATATGTGGCCATGTGGGCTGTAGGGTTCAATCTTTACTCGGTGAGTTTTGTCTGGTTTTTGGCTGCGTGTGGGGCATATACTTGGTGTCTTCGGCTGGTGCTAGGTGATGTGCTGAGGATGTTTTGTTTTTGTCCTCCAGAAGAGGGGCTGCCGAAGGTTTATGAGAGAAAGAGATAGAGGAGAGACTTGCGAAGAGAGAGGGGTTCTCAGTGCATTAAGGTTTTTTTTATGATGAGGTCGTGAGGTTGAGTGAGAGATGAAAGAGAGGGGACGTGTGAGGCTATTAAGGTTTTTTGTTTTTTGGTGAGGCCGTGAGTGTGAAGAGCTAAGGGAGAGAATATGGTTTGGATTATGTCTCTTTTTATACTGGTGAGCTAGGGTTTCATGTGCATGGGATTTCAAAACAAGGAAATAAAATCAAAAAATATAGAGGATGCATTTAATTAATTATATAGGGAAAGCAATTTGTGTAATTTTGGTGGGGGAATATCTTTAATTTGGAAGGTGATTTATTTAGATTTTGGCATGTGTTAAATATGTTTTGAATTTTTGGGTTGGATTTTGTGGGCTTGGGCGTGTGGCTCGGTTGTTGGTGGGCTTGGGCGTGTAGCTTGTTGTGTGTGGGCTTGGGCGCGTGGCTTGGTATGGGTTGCAAGGATTTTGGGCCGAGGCTAACATTTAAAATGGAGATCCATCGACCGAACCCGAGATTAGACAAGCGAATTAAATCCTAGGATGTACTTATTTTTGAATTTTTCCTTCGAGTTCGTTTCCCGCAACTTCCGCAACTTATCGGGTAGTTGTTGGAGTTTAATCAAGTCCACAAGATCACAAACATGCATAAAAACAATTCATATGAACACATCAAAGGAGGTGGCGGAATCAACTCACATTGAATTCGGTTTTGATGGATGAAGAACAAGATGCGTTTTTAAGCTCCCTCCAAGCTCGGCAATGGCTTCTTCTTGCAATGGGCTGTGCGATTTTGCTCCTCCTTGAACCTCCAAGAATCGGCCATGCATGAACTCCATTAAAGCTCCAAGCTTTGAGATTCCATGCTCACAAATTCGTTTCCCTATCACCTTTGTATCACTCCTAGAGTGTGCTAGCACTAAGTCTTCTTCAATTTGCTTCTCAAAAATTCGGTGGAACCAGAAATTTTCCAAGCAAAAACGGCAGTGAAGCCGAGAGAGAAGAAGGGAAAGAAGAGGGAAAAGAGAGGGAGAAGAGAGAAAACCGTGCCTGTGCATGTTGGAGAGAGAGAGTGACTTTAGTTTATATATTTATTTTTTTATTCATTTCCAAAAACAAAAAAATATATAAACTATTATCATATATATCAAAAGTAAAGCAAAAGTCTATTAATGCTTTTTACTTTTCACACATCATTTCTACTTTTTTACTTTAGTCATATCACATCACTTTAATAAAGTGACTGTTGTCAAGTCACATCACTCAAAGTGACGATTGATTTGACGATTGACGCGACTAGTGATTTGACGCTTGATGTGACTTGCGTGCCGCACTCGAATTCGAAATGCGAATGCGCTCGCAATCACTCTCGGGCTCGGATTCGCTAATTCCAAATTAACGAATTTTCCGTCGCGTCGTAATTAAATGATTACGGCTAGCGAATTCACTATTCACGTCGCTAACGAATTAATTCTAAATTAATTCGTTCGCCCGAATTAAAATCTAATTTTAATTCCGCGTCGAAATCCAATTTCGATTAATATATCGAATATATTAATTTATCGATTAATTCCAAATTAATCGTTCTCTCTCTTTAATTAATATTTTATCCCAGATAAAATATCTCCACAATTAATCCCAGATTAATTTTCTCTTTCATCTAATTAATCCCAGATTAATTTTCTATCTCATCGAATTATCCCAGATTAATTCTATCTCTCTCTTCTAATTAATCCCAGATAATCAAAGTGCGAGTAATACGTCATGGTGAATCTTCGGGAAGCGACCCATGAGATCTCCGGATATGTTGGCAGTAAATACGATCGTCGGACTGTCCGAACACGTAAGTACCTCGTACTACGTTTATATCGATTTACAAGACAAGGTTGGCTTCTAGCAAAGCGCCATGCCTACCCAATTCTCCAGAAATATTCTTACAGGAATATATAGATCTGTATCAAGCGTAGAATACCGTAGTATTGTGTATATCGGCCCAGTATCGGATAATCACGTGCTAGGGCTGGGGCTGGATAAGTGTCTGCCCCGTCCGAAACACATGTCGGATGTTTGGTAACATAGTCTCTATAATCGGATATACATGACCTGGTCACAATATCCCGATTGGTTGCGCAACACTCAAGAGCACTAGTACCATATCCTGCGTGACATCTACTCCAATATGACTGAAGTGACACTTCCGTCTCGACATCACACCCAATACACTACGACTCCCTGATAAACCCAGAAGCGGTGTACAGAACCGGTTAAAGCCCTGTACCACCAAGACCAGAGTTACCGATTATCGCAAGTATTAGCGATGCAAGTCTCAGGTTAAGACTATACACACCTACCTCGATTCGGCCTCCCATAGACACATAGTCATAATACCAATGGGATTCCGAGGGGTCTATCCAGAGCGAAGCTGTTTCCCGTACCATCGGTGAAACACGACCTCCTATTGCACTTGCATAAGTATCCAATACTTATATATATGAGAACTATGCCGTTGTGCCCTCACAACGCGCACAAGTGCAATACTAGCCTATTCCGCATTATCGATGTCCAGTCTCGATAATACTTCGGCTAGGGATATTTAATGATTAATCCTTCGGGGATTGATACTGTCTCATATCATCTCAATCCAGGAACTAATCATATGGACCTCTCTTCATTTATACATCTATGGTGATCTAATCACAAATGATGAGAGTGCAATTTCCTTGTCACATAGTTAATTTGTACAGCAACACCGTGATCTGTACAAATAGTGACGCTATGGGTCATATTATCCAACAATCTCCCACTTGGCACATAGCCAGTCACTCGAGTGTCTAACACTCGAACTATGTACAATTCGCTCAAATTGCTGAGGAAAGGTTTTCGTCAGCGGATTTGCTTAATTATCGTCTGACGCGATTTACACGATCATCACATCGCCACGATGTATGATCCGAACGAATCAGATGATATAGAAGTATATATCTGGATCGTCGATGAGACCTTTAATTCTTTAGCCTATGCTGATGCCTAGCTCAGCTGCTAACAGAACTATATCTAATCTAATTAGATTTATTATCGATCCAAATGGCTTCTATTGCTGCCTCAGCTGCAGCAATAATCCGCATTTGTTGTTAATTCGGCAACAGTTATCTTGCTCGGAATATTTCCAGCTCACTGCACCGATATTCAAACTGTATAGTACCGCAGTATTTACCGGTTTGGAAACTTGCAGCAGTGATCCCAGTCACTTCAAGTTCTCCATCTCCATAGTTTAAGACAACATCTTTAGTTCTCTCAGATACTAACAGATGTTCTTAATCTTCAATCCAGTGACTATCACTTGGATTGACCTGATTATGACTCCATATGCTCAAAGCGTATGAGACACCAATACAAGTACATTTTAAATGTACAATCTCAGAGAGTGTTACCAACTCCAAATCTAGTCCAGTAGATCTTTATTCCTTGAATAAAGGTTGTTACTCCCAGAATTCTACGGAGAATTTCTTATGAAAGCCAAGCTTTCACCGAGTGTTTTATGGGAATTTCATTGTCAGTGCCCTCTCCCACTAACCTCCTTATATACACAAGAATTATTTCGTTTTGAGTCAAAACGTCAGTTCCAAGAACCTTATGCTTGCTTCATCCAAACATATTGATATACATGGATCCAGTTCGGACTCATGACACTTTGTCATAATAGGGAGTCGATACCTCGTATCACTTCCTTTGTTCTTGTGTATTCGAAGATTAATGGTATAGTTTCATCCTTGATGAACTATATATGTTCCATTAAGATTCAGTGCCTAGAATAGTATTACTCCGATTTTCATCGAGTTATACTATCCTCCCACTTACCACTGCATATCGGTATTCCTCTTAGGAAAACCGCATGGAGAGCAACAATCTAATTGTTCTCTAGTGAGATGTATAAGTACTATACTTATGGTTTCCCATAGGATAACCTATATCGGCACTTATCCAATTTGGGTCCTTAGTTTGGTAATCCAAACGTTATGCCTAGCATACCCAAATTGTCAGGAATGAGAACCTCGTTTCTTTCCTGTTCATATCCTATACGATATCTGTCAAACAGATTTATATGGAACCTTATTCTAAATAAGTTTTGCACTGTTAGTACATATCCTATTGAAGGAAACAGTAGCTCAGAGCGACTCGTGATTAACCTTATTATGTCTAACAAAATTCGGTTAATCCTGTTCGGACACACCGTCAAAATGACGTGTTCTAAGAGGAGTCCTCATTGAAAGAATACTATACTCTTTCAAGTATACGAGAAACTTACTGCTACAGTATTTTCCATTACGTCCTTACCGTGGCGGAATAATGCTATAGCCGATCTGTTTATGTATTTCGTGTCGAAACTTTAAAGTTTCTGATTTGTGTTCTTCAAAAGAAACACATAACCATAACGTGATGCCACATCCGTTAAGGTCACGAAATATTCATGTTCACATCTAGCCTAGCTAGATATGGGCCCACTAACTCACCATGAATAGGGCTAACAGATCGGTGGCACAAACACTATTACCAAGCAAATAGTATTTTAGGTACTTTACCTAATAAACTAGATTCGCAGACCTTATTTGAATAGTCAAATCAGTCCTAGTACCCATTTCAAAAGTGTGGATATACGAGTCTAATTAAATTGTGTCCTAGACAACAATGCCACAAATAAGTCTCTATTGATCAAATCAATTTGAGCTATTTATTTGTCAGTTTATATGTTTGAGATTTTTATTTATATTCAAAATATAAATTCTGTTATTTATATCTAATATATTTATCTCAGTATCATCTTTATATAATAAAACACTCAGTGTTCTATAATATAAGGTTTTATCCGCAACGGATTAAACACTGATAAAGAGATAATGTCTCTAGTCAAACTAGTTACATTATAACAGTTCCTAATTCAAGTACATACCCGAAGGGCAGTTCCTAAACTTAGGTATCTACGGTCGAAACAGCGACTTTCGTCCCGTTTCCGATTCGCAGAGCAATCTCAGCTTGAAGTCAGTATCCTGCTCAAAGCAGATTCTGAATACATATATTTTATGTACCACACTAAGTATTTAAAATCTAATTTTAATACTAGCTGTGAACATAACTAAGACAAACATTTTTAAGTTAGAGCCTCGCCCTTTCTTTAATTCCTTCGTGTCTTCCATATCCAAATGGTAGTCACTTTGGGATATGTCAATTATCCTTTTCAATATTTTAGGAATCTTAGGCCAAGCCTTGGTTTTTAGAATATTGAAAGGAATGTGCACCTCGTGCTACATGCCCAATTGCAAACTTTGACTTTACATGAATAGTCAATTAATTCTCCAAGAATTATAAATTGCAATTTTAATACTTCTTAAATCCAAAAATTAGATTTATGACAAGTATATTAAATTAAGCATTAAAGTCATCATACAAAAATCTTCCAAAGATTTTATGCTCTACTTATCTTGCTTAATTTTGGGCTTAAGGTATAATAAGTTATTTTATCAATAAAGAACCTATTATTTATTCCCAATTTGAAAATTAAATCATTTAAAATATTTTAATCCTAGATTATATTTTAAATATCCAACTTTTCAATTTTATCTTGATTACAATAGTCCAACTATTTAATCAACGATTAGTGGTACTTTATATATTATAATGATTATAATAGTCCAACTATATAATCAAATATAATCCAAATTAATTAACCTCAATTACATTGATTACTATAATCCAATTATAAAATCAACTGTAAACTGAAATTAATTAATTCAAATATATTGATTAATATAATCCAATTATATATAATCAAGTATAATACAGTCCAACTGTTTAATCAAAACAACAATTTAAATATTAGTCTAACTAACATTTAATCTAATGACGAAATAATTTAAATGAGCGCATATGGCGAGTAATGAACGAGTATTGCAAATTCAATTCTTGCCTCCCACTATTTTTCGTCGAGCCTCTAACCCTCTGTCGAGTACTCGGGAAACCGTGTTTCCTAGTGGGCTAGGATCCCGTTAAATATCACACAATCTTGACTTTGGCCAACAAATTGTATGATAATTAACTAGGTAGATCTCGAAGATCAATTGGATCTCATCCAACTCCTAGATCCAGTAGGTGGACATCCAAGTCCCAAACATATATCTTATATATGCCTATACATCGAATGTATACCCTAACCTATTTCCTCTGAATCAACTAGGCCTTGGCTTTGGCACAACAAACCTAATGATTCCAGTCAAGCGCGGACCCATTGACATGGAAGCTTCGTAATCAATGTCAATGGACAAGAAGTGGTCTTGACTTTGGCCAACAAACCACAACTTGGACACGACACCGATATGGAACAAAGCCTCGTGATTAAAACACATCTTTGATGGACAAGGGCTTGACTTTGGCCAACAACCCCTGCCAATCTCGGATCTTGAGTAAGAATCACTCAATGGAAGGAAAAACGCATGATATTTAACGGGTTTTTCGCGTGCAAATTGGCTACCAATTTAATTATCTTTGTTAAGGTCTCATCATCATACACCCTTAAGCATGCATTCTAAACACATAATAAAGCGAGTATGAAATAAAATAATAATGATATGCGGATGGATATTTTACATTGATCCTAGATCAAATCTCTCACTTTCTCTCTCCCGCTAGCACTTGTATTACTTCTACCCGTTACACTACACTTCTAAAGAAACCTCTTTTACATGGAGGGGAATAGGTGAGAAGAGAATACAAAGAAATAGGAGATAAGGCTGGACACGCAGGTCCAATTTAATAAATCAAATTTATTACAATTTCCAAAATCGCCCCCAACCCGACTAATATCCATCCGATATACATTATTCAAACATCAAACCATGTATTCATACAAGCATGTTATCAATCAATCAATCAAATTAATTAATCTTGAATATTAGTGATCATCCAATGTTCAAACAAAGATTTGATTTTTGTTCGAGTCAAACTCGTTTTGCAAACACGTACTCAAAGTACAATTTCTACGAATTAAATTAAATAACATAATTAAATCCAATTTAATACGTATTTAATTCTAATTCATTATTTAATTCTAAATTAAATATTACACTTTTATTAACGAACCTTTACGACTTAAATTCCAAATTTAATCGCAACGGGTCTCAAAGCCCGATTAACATCTAATGTTTTATTTAATTAAAGTCCAATGGGCTTTTAATTAATTTCTATAGGCGTGGACTTTTGGTCAACTCGGGTCAAACCGAACAACCAAAATCCAATCCGGGAGTTACCCCATAAGCCTTTAAATTAATTTTGGCCCATTAGGCCCAATTAAATAATTAAGGTTCATTAAGTCATAATTGGACCTTTTGGATTCGGTTTTGGGCCTAATTGGATCCAACCAATTTTGCCTAAACCCAACTTTGTTACAACAAAGCCCAAAAGCCCAATTACAACCAACAAGCCCAATTTCCAAAATCAAGCCCAAATTAATTAACTTATAAAATTCCAAATTTCACAATTAATTAACCTAAGTGTAATACACAATCAATTACCCAATTAACATTTCTAAAATATCAATTAGCCTAATTAATCATGCACTTTAACAACCAAATAGTGTCCAACACAATTCAATTAAAATCAAACCCAATTAACATGCTTTCAAGTCTCGGCAATTAGGGGTTTTTCAATTCGATTCGGTTTCAATCCAATTGAGTCCACAATCATAATTTCCCAAATCAATATCAATTCATCCAATGAATTAAAACAACAAAATCACAAAGAATTTCATGTTCTTTAAAATCGGCCAAGCCACTTTAAAAGGGAAAAATGTTCCAAATCAAAATTCAATCCAATTGAACTTCAAAACAACATTAACCAATTGTTTTAAGTCATCCAATGATCAAAAAAACAAAATTACCAAGACATTAGGGTTATTCCAATTTTCGGCCAAGCTTCCAATTTGGGGAAAATTGAATCCAATCCAATTTCATGAAATTGATCACACACAATCTCAATTAAACATGTTCTAAGCATACTTAAACATCCAATTCAATTAAAACATGCTTAAACACATTTTGCCCAATTTCAAGTTTCAAATTCAACCTAAGAATTGGGGAAAATTGATCTAATCCAATTTTCTTGAAATTGATCATGCACAACTTCAATTCAACCTCATTCAAGCATAATGCATCAAACAATTCAACCAAATCATGCCTAAATCGAGTTTACCCAAATTAAAGTTTTGACCAAAATTTGCAAATTGGGGAAAATCAATCCAATCAATTTTTTTTGTCAAATTGATTACATATATCTCAAATTAGATCATATATAAGCATTATTGAACAATCAATTTGTCATAATCAAGCCAAAATCAAAAAGCCCCAAATTACTCAAGAACCCTAATTTCGGTTTTCATGCATCAATGGCTCTAGATACCAATGTTGGAGTTTAATCAAGTCCACAAGATCACAAACATGCATAAAAACAATTCATATGAACACATCAAAGGAGGTGGCGGAATCAACTCACATTGAATTCGGTTTTGATGGATGAAGAACAAGATGCGTTTTTAAGCTCCCTCCAAGCTCGGCAATGGCTTCTTCTTGCAATGGGCTGTGCGATTTTGCTCCTCCTTGAACCTCCAAGAATCGGCCATGCATGAACTCCATAAAGCTCCAAGCTTTGAGATTCCATGCTCACAAATTCGTTTCCCTATCACCTTTGTATCACTCCTAGAGTGTGCTAGCACTAAGTCTTCTTCAATTTGCTTCTCAAAAATTCGGTGGAACCAGAAATTTCCAAGCAAAAACGGCAGTGAAGCCGAGAAGAAGAAGGAAAAAGAAGAGGGAAAAGAGAGGGAGAAGAGAGAAACCGTGAGTTGCATGTTGGAGAGAGAGAGTGACTTTAGTTTATATATTTATTTTTTTTAATCATTTTCAAAAACAAAATAATATATATAAACCTATTATCAATATATCAAAAGTAAAAAGCAAAAGTCTATAATGCTTTTCTACTTTTCACACATCATTTCTCTTACTTAAGTCATATCACATCACTTTAATAAAGTGACATGTTGTCAAGTCACATCACTCAAAGTGACAATTGATTTGACGATTGACGCGACTAGTGATTTGACGCTTGATGTGACTTGCGTGCCGCGCTCGAATTCGAAATGCGAATGCGCTCGCAATCACTCTCGGGCTCGGGTTCGCTAATTCCAAATTAACGAATTTTCCGTCGCGTCGTAATTAAGTGATTACGCCTAGCGAATTCACTATTCACGTCGCTAACGAATTAATTCTAAATTAATTCGTTCGCCCGAATTAAAATCTAATTTTAATTCCGCGTCGAAATCCAATTTCGATTAATATATCGAATATATTAATTTATCGATTAATTCCAAATTAATCGTTCTCTCTCTTTAATTAATATTTTATCCCAGATAAAATATCTCCACAATTAATCCCAGATTAATTTTCTCCTCATCTAATTAATCCCAGATTAATTTTCTCTCTCATCGAATTAATCCCAGATTAATTCTATCTCTCTCTTCTAATTAATCCCAGATTAATCAAAGTGCGAGTAATACGTCATCGGTGAATCTTCGGGAAGCGACCCATGAGATCTCCGGATATGTTGGCAGTAAATACGATCGTCGGACTGTCCGAACACGTAAGTACCTCGTACTACGTTTATATCGATTTACAAGACAAGGTTGGCTTCTAGCAAAGCGCCATGCCTACCCAATTCTCCAGAAATATTCTTACAGGAATATATAGATCTGTATCAAGCGTAGAATACCGTAGTATTGTGTATATCGGCCCAGTATCGGATAATCACGTGCTAGGGCTGGGGCTGGATAAGTGTCTGCCCCGTCCGAAACACATGTCGGATGTTGGTAACATAGTCTCTATAATCGGATATACATGACCTGGTCACAATATCCCGATTGGTTGCGCAACACTCAAGAGCACTAGTACCATATCCTGCGTGACATCTACTCCAATATGACTGAAGTGACACTTCCGTCTCGACATCACACCCAATACACTACGACTCCTGATAAACCCAGAAGCGGTGTACCCAGAACCGGTTAAAGCCCTGTACCACCAAGACCAGAGTTTACCGATTATCGCAAGTATTAGCGATGCAAGTCTCAGGTTAAGACTATACACACCTACCTCGATTCGGCCTCCCATAGACACATAGTCATAATACCAATGGGATTCCGAGGGGTCTATCCAGAGCGAAGCTGTTTCCCGTACCATCGGTGAAACACGACCTCCTATTGCACTTGCATAAGTATCCAATACTTATATATATGAGAACTATGCCGTTGTGCCCTCACAACGCGCACAAGTGCAATACTAGCCTATTCCGCATTATCGATGTCCAGTCTCGATAATACTTCGGCTAGGGATATTAATGATTAATCCTTCGGGGATTGATACTGTCTCATATCATCTCAATCCAGGAACTAATCATATGGACCTCTCTTCATTTATACATCTATGGTGATCTAATCACAAATGATGAGAGTGCAATTTCCTTGTCACATAGTTAATTTGTACAGCAACACCGTGATCTGTACAAATAGTGACGCTATGGGTCATATTATCCAACAGTAGTGCCTCCATACGAAGCTCATCATCGGGCATTTATGTAAAAATACAGTGTCTACAGGTGTAAAGGCCACCGATCTATTAGCCCTCGTTCATAGTGACGTAAGGGGCCATTGTCTAGCTAGGCTAGAGGTGGATCGAATAATTCGTAACCTTTACGAATGTGGCATCGGATTTACGGTTATGTGTATCTTATGAAACACAAGTCAGAAACTTTTGAGTAATTCAGAGTTTCGACATGAAGTAGAAAGACAAACCGGCAAAAGTATTAAAACATTGCGGTAGGACCGTGGTGAAGAATACTTAAGCAAAAGTTTAAGATTACTTGATGAGTATAGTATTCTTCCACAGTAGACTCCTCCCAGAACACGTCAATTGGAGGTGCGTCCGAACGGAGAAACCGAACTCTGTTGGACATGGTAAGGTGTTAATGATTGAGCCTCTACTAAGCTACCAAATTCCTTCTAATGATACAAATTAAACATGCAATACTTATTTTAAATAAGGTTCATGAAATCTGTTAGACAGACTTCATATTAGATATGAACAGGAAAGAAACCGGGTTTCTCATTCTGAAGATTTAGGAATGCTGGCATACATTAAACATTTGGATGATACGAAACTAAAACCCAAATCAGATAAGTACTATTGTAGGTTGTTCTAGGGAAACCAAAGTATAGTTCTTATACAACTCACAAGAGAACAATGTATTTGTTGCTCTCCATGTGGTTTTCCTCGAAAAGGAATTCATAAATGCAGTGGTAAGTGGGAGGAAAGTAAAACTCGATGAGAATCATAGTGATACTATTCCAGGCACCGATTGTTGGACAATTATGACCCATAGCGTCACTATCTGTACAGATCATGGTGTTGTTGTACAAATTAACTATGTGACAAAGGAGATTGCACTCTTATCATTTGTGATTAGATCACCTAGATATATAAATGATTGGAGGTCCCTATGATTTGTTCCTGGATTGAGAATGATATGAGACAGTATCAGTCCAAGAAGGATAAATCATTAAATATCCCTAGTCAGAGTATTATCGAGATTGGACATCGATAAATATGTAACAGACTAGTATTACACTTGTGCGCGTTGTGAGGGCACAACGGCATAGTTCTAATATATTTGGGTATAGGATACTCATGCAAGTGTAGTATGAGGATGTGTTTTACCGATGGTACGGAAAACAGCTTCGCTCTAGATAGAACCCCTCGGAATTCCATTGGTAGTATGACTATGTGTCTATGGAAGTCCGAAATCGGGGTAGGTGTATTTGGTCTTAACCTGAGACTTGCACCGCTAATACTTGCGACAATCAATATACTTTGGTTGCGGTCGTCCAGGGCTTTAACAGGTTCTGTGTACGCCAATGCTGGGTATATTGAGAATCGTAGTGTGTTGGGTGTGATGTCAAGACGGAAGTGTCACTCCAGTCATATGGAGATGATGGTCACGTAGGATACGGTACTAGTACTCTTAAGTACTACAGTCATCGGGATAAAATTACAAGGTCATGTTTATCCGATAATATAGACTAGTTACCAGACATCCGACATGTGCTTCGTACGAGGCAGACACAATTCCAGCCCCAGGCCTAGCACGTGATCATCCGATACTGGACAGAAATACGCAATACTACGTATACTATGCCTGATATAGATCCTTTATTCATGTAAGGATATTTCCGAAGAATTGGGTGGGCATGACGCTTTGCTAGAGGCCAACCTTCTCTTGTAAATCGGTATAAACGTAGTACTTGGTACTTACGTGTTCGGATAGTTCGACGACCGAATTTACTGCCAACATATCCAGGGATCTCATGGGTCACTCCCAAAGATTCACCGATGATGTATGACTCGCACTCTAAATTAATTTGGGATTGATTAGAAAAGAGAGAAAATTAATCTGGATTAATTGTGGAGATATTTTATCTGGGATAAAATATCATTTAAAGAGAGATAACGATTAATTTTGAATTAATCGATTAATTAATATATTCGATATATTAATTGAAATTGGATTTCGACGCAGAATTAAAATTAGATTTTAATTCAGGCGAACGAATTAATTTAGAATTAATTCGTTAACGACGTGAATAGTGATTTCGCTAGGCGTAATCATTTAATTACGACGCAACGGAAAAATCGTTAATTTGGAATTAGCGAACCTGAGCCCGGGATTATTTGCGAGCGCATTCGCATTTCGAATTCGAGTGCGGCACGCAAGTCAAATCAAGCGTCAAATCACTAGTCACATCTAGCGTCACATCAAGCATCAAATCATGTCACTTGAGTGATGTGATGGACAATTGATTGATTGATGAGATTGATTGATGAATGATGGGAGTGGTTGGCAAACTTTATTGCCTTGACTTTTTGGAAAAGTGGAAATGGTATATATCATTTGTTTTTTGGAAAAACAAAAAGCTAATACACATTTTGTAAATCAAAACACTCTCTCATCTCTTTTCTCTCCTCTTCTTTACACGCCCAAGGGGCAAAACTTTCTGGTTTCTATTCAATAAAAACCGAGAGAAAGGGAAGCATTATAGTGGGATTTTGTGGCAAAATCACAAGTGCTAGCATACTTACGAGACATGCGAAGGTGAAAGGGAAGTCCACCCATGAGCCGGGAATCGTTCGACAAAGCTTGGAGCTTGATGAAGATCCTCAAAAGCCGAAAATGGGGACTGGTTACACTGCCACTGCCGAGTCCACTACAAGGGCAGGAAGTTGATTTGTTGCTTGCCGCGTCGCTCAACCGATCGATGTGAGTATTCCGTAACTTCTTCGATTTGTATTCGCACATATTTCATGCTTATTATTGATCTTGGGACCTTAATAGAAACCAACAATGACATCTAGAGCAAGGTTTGAGCATGAAAAAGTTTAGGGCTTAAAATTTGGGTAAAATCATTTTGAGCATGATTTTGTGAAGTTGGATGAATGAATATGCTTAAATGTGTTTTAATTTAAGATTGATTGGATCAATTTGAATAAAAATTGTTTGGAACATTTTTCCCCAAATATTTGGTGTTGGCCGAATACAACTGGCCCTTACTGTCTTGGAATTTTTGATTTTTTGGTCATTGGATGAATTGGAAATCATTCGGGAATGTTGATTTATGTCGATTGTGGATTAATTGGATTGAAACCAATCGGATATAATTTCCCCACAAATGCCGAGACTTTGAGCATGTGAATTGGGTTTGATTTTAATCAAAATGTGTTGGACATGTGATGATGAAAATGAGCATGATTAATTGTGTATATTGATGTTTTAGAAATGTTAATTTGGGTAATTAATCATGTTATACACTTTGGTAATTAAATTGGGAAATTGGATTTTTTGAATTTAATTATTTGGGCCTTAAATTGGATTTGGGCTTGTTATGTTGTAAATGGGCTTATTGGGCTTTGTTGTACAAATTTGGGTTTAGGCCAAAATTAGTTGGATCCAATTGGGCCCAAAATCGCATCCAAAAAGCCCAAATGCGACTTAGGACCTTTAAAGTTTAATTGGGCCTAATGGGCCAAGATTGATTTCTAGGCTTATGGGTAACTCCCGGATTGGATTTTGGTTATTCGGTTGACCCGAGTTGACCAAAAGTCCACGCCTTAAGAAATTAATTAAAATCCCATTGGACTTTAATTAAATTAATATCGGATATTAATCGGGCTTTGAGACCCGACGATTAAATTTGCAATTTAAGTCGTAAAAGGTTTATTAATAAAGTGTAGTATTTAATTTGGAATTAAATAAGCGAATTTAGAATTAAATGCATATTGAATTGGATTTAATTATGTAGTTTAATTAATTCGAGAGAATTCGTACTTTGAGTACTTATTCGAAAAACGAGTTTGACGCGCGCAAATAAATCGTTGTTTGAACATTGGATGATCACTAATTATCAGATTAATTAATTTGATTAGATTAATTGATAACATGCTTGTGTGAATATATGGTTGCGATGCATGAATAATGTATATCGGATGGATATTAGATGGGTGGGACATTTTAGAAATTGTTGTAATAAATTTGATTTATTAATGGACCTGCGTGTCTAGCCTTATACCTTCTTATCTATGTATTCTCTTCTCACCTATTCCCCTCAATGTAAATGAGGTTTCTTTAGAAGTGTAGTGTAACGGGTAGAAGTAATACATGTGCTAGCGGGAGAGAGAAATGGGAGAGATTTGATCTAGGATCAATGTGTAAAGTATCCATCCGCATATTCATTATTATTTATTTATACGTGCTTTATTATGTGTTTAGAATGCATGTTTAAGGGTGTATGATGATGAGACCTTAACAAAGATAATAATTTGGTTGCCAATTTGCACTCGAAAAACCCTCGCAAAAATATTAAGCGTTTTTCCTTCCATGAGTAATTCTCACTCAAGATCCGAGACTGGCATTGGCTTGTTGGCCAAAGTCAAGGCCTTTGTCCGTCGAGGATGTATTTGAATCACGAGGCTTTGTTCCATATTGGTGTCTTGTCCAAGTTGTGGTTTGTTGGACAAAGTCAAGACCACTTCTTGTCCATCGACATTGATTACGAAGCTTTCCATGGTCAATGGGTCGCGCTTGACTGGGATCACTAAGTTTGTTGTGCCAAAGCCAAGGCTTAGTTGATTCAGAGGAAAAAGGTTAGGTAATACATTGGATTTGTATGGCATATATGTTTCGAACTTGGATGTCCCAATACGGATCAAGGAATTGGATTGGATCCAATCGATCTTAGAGATCTACCTAGTTAATTATCATACAATTTGTTGGCCAAAGTCAAGATGTGTTGATATTTAACTGGATCCTAGCCCACTAGGAAACACGGTTTCCGAGTACTCGACAGAGGGTTAGAGGCTCGCCGAAAAATAGTGGGAGGCAAGAATTGAATTTGCAATATTCGTTTAATTACTTGCCATACACGCTCAAACAAATATCATTTGTCATTATAAATTAAATGTTAGTTGGACTAATATTTAAATGTTGTTTTAATAAATAGTTGGACTATATTAAACTATTCATTTATAGTTGATTTTATAATTGGATGATAGTAATCAATATAATTGATTTTAATCTATAAAATTATAGTTGTATTGATAAATAGTTGGACTATTGTAATCATTATAATAATAATACCAAAATCGTTGATTAAATAGTTGGACTATTAAAATCAAGATAAAATTGAAGATTGACATTTAAAACAATAATCCTAGGGAAAATATATTTAATGGTTTAATTTTCAAATTGGGAATAATTTCATAATGGTCTTGGAAAAAAATAATAAGACTTATTTGATAAAATAAACATATTAGGCCTAAGCCCGGAGTTAAGCAAATAGTAGAGCATAATCTTTGGAATATTTATGTGATGATAACTAAGTGCTTAATCCATTAAGCTTGTCGCAGTAGACTCTTAATTTCTAAATCAGAACTAAGGATTAGATCCTTAAATTATGATAATGAAATTGAAGGATCTTCATAAATCTATACTTAGATTTTAGAAGTACTAAAATTGCAATAGCAAACTCTTGGAGAGTTAATGACTATTCTCAAGGAGACAAAGTCAAAAGTTTGCAATTAGGCAAGTAGCGCAAGGCGCACCTTACTTCGATATTCTAGAAACCCGAGGCTGGGCCAAAGGCTCTGGAATGTGAAAAAAAGGGAAAGGCAAAATCATTAAGTCTTCTGGGAAGATAAAGGACATATCCCAAAATATCTGCCTAAATTGTGGCAAACGGGATCACGGAAGCGTGACTGCCGTTTGGACAAAGCATACATGAAGGAATTGAAGAACGAGCAAGGCTCTGACTTCAAATATAGTTGTCAAAATATATTCACTACTAGTATTAAAATTGGATTTTAGATACTTAGTGTGATATTAAATATATATATATATTGATGTTCAGAATCTGCTATGAGTAGGATACTGACTTCATTGAGATTAATCTGCGAATTGAAAACGGGAAAAAGTCGCTGTTTTAACCGTAGATACCTAAGTTTAGGAACTACCTTCGGGTGTGTACTAAATTAGGAAACTGTTATAATGTGACTAGAAACATTATCTTTATATCAGTGTATTATCCGTTGCGGGTGATAACCTTTATATTCTAGAACATTAAAGTGTTTCATTATATAAAGATGATATTGAGATATACACATTAGATGTGAATAACAGCATTTATATTTTGAATATAAATAAATCTCAAATATATAACGTGACAAACAAATAGCTCAAACTGATTTGATCAGAAGAAGAAACTAATTATGGTATTGTTGTCTGTGACACAATTAAACAAGAATCGTATATCCACACTTTTGAAGAGTGGATACTCGGACAAATTTGATTCAATCAAATAAAGTCTACGAATCTAGTTTATTGGGCAGTGTGCCTATAACACTATTTACTTGGTAAAAGTGTAAATGCCACCGATCTGTTAGCCCTAGTTCATAGTGAAGCAAGTGGGCCCATGTCTAGCTAGGCTAGGGGTGGATATGAATATTTCGTGACCTTTACGGATGTGGCATCGCGTTATGGTTATGTGTTTCTTTTGAAGAACACAAATTGGAAACTTTTATAGTTTCGACACGAAATAGACAAAACAGATCGGCTAAAGTATTATACCGTCACGGTAAGACCGTAATGGAAAATACTTAAGCAATAAGTTTCTATTATACTTGAAAGAGTATAGTATTCTTTCAATGAGGACTCCTCCCGGAACACGTCAGTTTGACGGTGTGTCCGAACCGAGTAACCGAATTTTGTTTGACATGATAAGGTTAATCATGAGTCGCTCTGAGCTACCATTTCCTTCAACGGATAAGCAATAACAGTGCAGAACTTATTTTGAATAAGGTTCCATCATAATCTGTTTGACAGATATCATATTAGATATGAACGGGAAGGAAACCGGGTTTCTCATTCCTGAACATTTGGGTATGCTAGGCATATGTTTGGATGATACCAAACTAGAACCGAAATTGGATAAGTGCCAATTGTACGTTATCCTAGGGATACCAAAGTATATACTTATAAAACTCACAAGACAACAATTCGATTGTTGCTCGCATGCGTTTTCCTAAGAGGAATACCGATATGCAGTGGTAAGTGGGAGGATAGTAAAACTCGATTGAAAATCGGAGTAATAACTGTATTCAAGGCACCGATCCTAATGGAACAAATAGTTCATCAAGGATGAAAGTATTACCAGTAATCTTCGAATACACAAGAACCATGTAAGTCGGAGAGAGTCAAAAAACAAACCTGGGTACGGGTTTCTGATCTCACCTCATAAAGATGTCTATCTTATTGAGGTATACCAACTGACTACGTATGAGGAAGTGATACAAGGTATCGACTCCCTCTTATGGCAAAGAGCCATGAATCCGAAATGGATTCCATGTATATCAACTAGTTTGGATACTAGCTGATGTACCACAAGGCATTGTGCCTATTGGTACTTATAAGTCTTCTAGGAAGACATGCATGGAAGGAAATATACCACGTACTAAGCTAGGCTTGTAGTGGAAAGGTATCGTTATCAACATTGTGTGATTACGATTCAACCTTTTTCCTGTTGCCACGGTTAAATCCATTTGGATAATGCTTGCTAACGCTGCATGTTTCATTATGAAATATGACAGCTGAATGGCAAAATCGTTTTCTTGAAAAGGAAACCTTTTGGAGGAGTTTATAATATCCTGACGGTTTTGTCATACCAAAACTAGCAAACAAGGTTTGCGGGTTATTCGATCCATGTTTGGATTGAAGCAAGCATTAGGTTCTTGGAATTTTCATTTTGATGTAATCATAATAGTTTATGATTTAATTCAAAACGAAATGATTCTTGTGTATATAAGAGGGTTAGTGGAAGCGCACTGATAGTGGCTGTCCTATAAATAATGATAATACGTCATTTCTTGGAAATGATATTCCCATAATAACAATCGGTGAAAGCTTGGCTTTCGAGCAAATTCTCCGAGAAATCGTACATTGAAAAATGTACGTAACCTGGTGTCTCATACGCTTTGAGCATATGGATTCACAAACAGGCCAATCTGAGTGATAGTCACTGGATTGATGTTAAGAACATCCGTTAGTATCTTAAAGAACTAAGGATGA
Source organism: Zanthoxylum bungeanum (assembly GCA_019454045.1). NCBI lineage: Eukaryota > Viridiplantae > Streptophyta > Magnoliopsida > Sapindales > Rutaceae > Zanthoxylum > Zanthoxylum bungeanum. The sequence goes on from SKCR01049086.1 coordinate 24,565, forward strand.
TGTCTTAATCTGAGGAGAAGGAGAACTTGAAGTGACTGGGATCACTATAGCAAGTTTCCTAAATCGATAAAACGACTATTAGTGGCAAACGGTACTACAAAGTTTGAATAACAGTACAGTAAGGTGGAAATCTTCCGAGCAAGATATTGTTACTGAATAAACAACAAATACGGGTTATTGCTGCGGTTGAGGCGGCAATAGAATCCATTTGGGTCGACAATAAATCTAATTAGATTAGATATAGTTCTGTTAGCAGCTGAGCTATGTGTCAGCACAGGCTAAAGAATTAATGCTCTCATCAACGATCCAGATACATACTTCGATATTCATCTGATCCGTTCGGATCATACATCGTGGCGATGTGATGATCGAATAAATCGCATCAGATGATAATCATGCAAATCCGCTGACGAAACCTTTTCTCAGCAGTTTGAGCCAACCGTACATAGTTCAGGTGTAAGACACTCGAGTGACTGGCTATAGGCCAAGTGGGAGATTGTTGGACAATTATGACCCATAGCGTCACTATTTGTACAGATTAACTTTGTGACAAAGGAGATTGCACTCTTATCATTTGTGATTAGATCACCTAGATATATAAATGATAGGAGGTCCCTATGATTTGTTCCTGGATTGAGAATGATAAGAGACAATATCAGTCCACGAAGGATAAATCATTAAATATCCCTAGTCAGAGTATTATCGAGATTGGACATCGATAAATACGTAAAAGACTAGTATTACACTTGTGCGCGTTGTGAGGGCACAACTGTATAGTTCTCATATATTTGGGTATAGATACTCATGCAAGTGTAGTAGGAGGATGTGTTTTACTGATGGTACGGAAAACAGCTTCGCTCTGGATAGACCCCCTCAGAATTCCATTGGTAGTATAACTATGTTCTATGGAAATCCGAAATCAGGGTAGGTGTATTTGGTCTTTACCTGAGCCTTGCACCGCTAATACTTGCGACAATCAATATACTTTGGTTGCGGTCGTCCAGGGCTTTAACAGGTTATGTGTACGCCAATGCTGGGTATATTGAGAATCGTAGTGTGTTGGGTGTGATGTCAAGACGGAAGTGTCCCTCCAGTCATATGGAGATGATGGTCACGTAGGATACGGTACTAGTACTCTTAAGTATTGCAGTCATCGGGATAAAATGACAAGGTCATGTTTATCCGATTATAGAGACTAGTTACCAGACATCCGACATGTGCTTCGTACGGGGCAGACATAATTCCAGCCCCAGGCCTAACACGTGATCATCCGATACTGGACAGAAATACGCAATACTATGTATACTACGCCTGATATAGATCTTTTTTTCTGTAAGGATATTTCCGGAGAATTGGGTGGGCATGGCGCTTTGCTAGAGGCCAATCTTGTCTTGTAAATCAGTATAAACGTAGTACTTGGTACTTACGTGTTCGATTTCGACGACCGAATTTACTGCCAACATATCCGGGGATCTCATGGGTCGCTTCCCAAAGATTCACCGATGACGTATGACTCGCACTCTAAATTAATCTGGGATTGATTGGAAGAGAGAGAAAATTAATCTGGGATTAATTGCGGAGATATTTTATCTGGGATAAAATAACATTTAACAGAGAGATAACGATAATTTGGAATTAATCGATTAATTAATATATTCTATATATTAATTGAAATTGGATTTCGACACGGAATTAAAATTAGATTTTAATTCGGGCGAACGAATTAATTTTAGAATTAATTCGTTAGCGACATGAATAGTGATTTCGCTAGGCGTAATCATTTAATTACGACGTAACAGAAAATTCGTTAATTTGGAATTAGCGAACCTGAGCCCGAGATTATTTGCGAGCGCATTTGCATTTCGAATTCGAGTACGGCACGCAAGTCAAATCAATCGTCAAATCGCTAGTCACATCTAGCGTCACATCAAGTGTCAAATCATGTCACTTTGAGTGATGTGACAATTGATTGATTGATTGAATGATGAGAGTGGTTGGCAAACTTTATTGCCTTGACTTTTTGGAAATGTGGAAATGGTATATACTTTTGTTTTTTTTGGAAAAACAAAAAGCTAATAAACATTTTGTAAATCAAAACACTCTATCCTCTCTTTTCTCTCCTCTTCTTTACACGCCCAAGGGGCAAAACTTTCTGGTTTCTGTTCAGCAAAAACCGAGAGAAATAGAAGCACTATAGTGGGATTTTGTGGCAAAATCACAAGTGCTAGCACACTTACGAGACATGCGAAGGTGATAGGGAAGTCCACCCATGAGCCGGGAATCGTTCGACAAAGCTTGGAGCTTGATGAAGATCCTCAAAAGCCGAAAATGGGGACTGGTTGCACTACTACTGCCGAGTCCACTGCAAGGGCAGAAAGTTGATTTTTTTGCTTGTAGCGTCGCTCAACCGATCGATGTTTGTATTCCGTAACTTCTTCAATTTGTATTCACACATATTTCATGCTTATTATTGATATTGGGACCTTATAGAAACCAACATCGATCTTTACGGAACATGAACAGATCATCAGGGATGAAAACTGTACCATAATCTTTGAATACACAAGAACCGCGTAGGTCGTAGAGAATCGGAAAACAACCTGGGAGGTATCTCACCTCTTGTAGATTATTAATCTTATTGAGGATAATGGACCAACTACGTATGAGGAAGTGATACAAGGTATCGATTCCTTTTATGGCAAAGTTCCATGAATTTCGAAATGGATTCCATGTATACAAACCATGTTTGGATACTGTTGATGCACCAGAAGGCGTTAAAACTATTGGTGCAAGTGGTCCAAGGAAGACAAACATGGATGGCAACATAAAAATATATGCAGTTAGGCTTGTACAGAAAGGTATCGTCAACGAATAGTGTCCAACTACGATGAAACTTTTAACTTGTGCCATTATTAAATCCATTCGGATAATGTGCTATTAATGCATATTTCGTTTATGAAAATATGACAGCTGGACTCCAAAACCGCTTTCTTATAGAAACCTTTTGGAGATGTTGTGTATGCAACATCCTGACGGTTTTTTGGCGTGCCTAAATATACAAACAAGGTTTGCAGGTTAAATTGATCCATTTATGGATTGAAGAAAGCATGAATTCTTTGAAACCATCGTTTTGATGTAATCATAATGGTATATGATTCATTCAAATGAAGATGAGATTCTTTGTGTACATAAGAGGGTTAGTAGGAGGGCACTGACAATCACTTTGTCCCATACATTTGTGATATATTTGCTTCTTAGCATGATATTTGTTGGTTTTCTATAAGGTCCCAAGATCAAACAAGACATGAAATTATGTGTGAACACATCAACGGAGGTAGCGGAATACTCACATTGATCGGTAGAGTCGATTTGGAGACGATTCAAGCCCAAAAACGCACTGCCTTTGTAAGCTCACTGCAGCAGTCCACTGCCCTGCCAAAACAGAAAATTGGGTGAAGAAACGGAGCTCCAATCTTCGTCGGATGGATCCCGTCTCATGGGGGAACCTCCCTACCACCTTCGCAAGACTCGTAGTGTGCTAGCACTTGCGGTTTTCACCATGAAAACCCAACTCTTGCTCCCCTAAACTCACGCCCAAACTGGTTCAAACCAGTGAAGAAATGGCCACCATTACCGTGAGAGGAAGAGAGAAATTTTGAGAGAAAAATGTGTTATGTTAATTAAAATGATTTACCAAAAATCAATTTATATTTATGCCATAATTTATTAAATTAATAATAAATTTATGACACTACACATGCAATAGCTTAGAGTGTCAAACACTCAATTTCCATGCAATAACATTGAGTGCATTGTACACTATCTACATGCAAAGCATTAGAATGACATGTGTCATGTGGGCCCCACACGTTTCCAAATGAAAGTGGGCCCACGTGCACTCACGCGTTCGGGTTCGATATTTCCGAAATACCGAGCTTACGTCGCGACGTTAATTCAATCGAATTTAAATAAATAATTGCGCCTGGCGAAATTATTATTTACGTCGCTAACGAATTAATTCTGAATTAACTCGTTTGCCCGAATTAAAATCTAATTTTAATTCCGCGTCGAAATCTAATTTCGTTTAATATATCGAATATATTAATTCGTCGATTAATTCCAAATTAATCGTTATCTCTCTCTTTAGACGACATTTTATCCCGGATAAAATATCTCCGTTATTAATCCTAGATTAATTTTCTCTCTCTTCTATTATAATCCCAGATTATTCAAGAGTGCGAGTTGTGCGTCATCGGTGGATTATCGGGAAGCGACCCATGAGATCCCCGGATAATCTGGCAGTAAATACGGTCGTCGGAGTATCCGAATCACGTACGTACCAAGTACTACGTTCTACCGATTTACGAGACAAGGTCGACTCCTAGCAAAGCACCAAGTCTTCCAAGGTTCCGGACATATTCATCAAAGAATATCTAGATCTGTATCAAGCGTAGTATACATTGTATTGTGCATATGGCCCAGTATCGGATAATCACGTGCTAGGGCTGGGGCTGGATAAGTGTCTGCCCCGTCCGAAACACATATCGGATGTCTGGTAACTAGTCTCTATAATCGGATATTCATGACCTGGTCATAATATCACGATTGGATGCGCATCACTTTAAGAGCCCTAATACCGTATCCTGCGTGACATCATCTCCATTATGACTGGAGTGACACTTCCATCTCGACATCACATCCAATACACTACGATTCTGATAAACCCAGAAGAGGTGAACACAGAACCAGTTAAGATCCCCCACCACCAAAACCAAAGTTTACCGATTGTCGTAAGTATTAGCGATGTAAGTCTCAGGTTAAGACTATACACACCTACCTTGATTTCGGCCTCCCATAGACACCTAGTCATAATACCAATGGGATTCCGAAGGGTCTATCCAGAGCGAAGCTGTTTCCCGTACCATCGGTGAAACACGACCTCCTATCGCACTTGCACAAGTATCCAATACTTATATATATGAGAACTATGCCGTTGTGCCCTCACAACGCGCACAAGTGCAATACTAGCCTATTCCGCATTATCGATGTCCAGTCTCGATAATACTACGGCTAGGGATATTTAATGATTAATCCTTCGTGGACTGATACTGTCTCATATCATCTCAATCCAGGAACTAATCATAGGGACCTCTCTTCATTTATATATCTAAGGTGATCTAATCACAAATGACGAGAGTGCAATTTCCTTGTTACATAGTTAATTTGCTACAACAACACAATGATCTGTGCAAATAGTGACGCTATGGGTCATTTGTCCAACAATCTCCCACTTGGCACATTGCGAGTCACTCAAGTGTCCTACACCTGAACTATGTAAGGTTCGCTCAAATTGCTGAGGAAAGGTTTTCGTCAGCGGATTTGTTCGATTATCGTTTGACGCGATTTATACGATCATCACATCGCCACGATGTATGATCCGAACGAATCAGATGATATAGAAGTATATATCTGGATCGTCGATGAGACCTTTAATTCCTTAGCCTGTGCTGACGCCTAGCTCAGCTGCTAACAGAACTATATCTAATCTAATTAGATTTATTATCGACCAAATGGCTTCTATTGCTGCCTCAGCTGCAGCAATAATCCGCATTTGTTGTTTATTCGGCAACAGTTATCTTGCTTGGAAGATTTCCAGCTCACTGTCCCGTTATTCAAACTTTATAGTACCGCAGCAGTATTTAATCGTTTGGAAACTTGCTGCAGTGATCCCAGTCACTTCAAGTTCTCCCTCTCCATAGTTAAGATAGCATCTTTAGTTCTCAGAGATACTAACAGATGTTCTTAATTTCAATCCAGTGACTGTCACTTGGATTGACCTGATTGTGACTCCATATGCTTGAAGCGTATGAGACACCAATACAAGTACATTTTAAATGTACAATTTCCCAGAGAGTGTTAACAACTCCAAATCTATCCCAGTAGATCTTTATTCCTTGAATAAAGGTTGTTACTCCCCAGAATTCTACGGAGAAATTTCTATGAAAGCCAAGCTTTCGACAATAGCTTTATGGGAATTTCACTGTCAGTGCGCTCTCCCACTAACCTCCTTATATACACAAGAATTATTTCGTTTTGAGTCAAATCATAAACCATTATGATTATTTCAAAACGACAGTTCCAAGAACCTTATGCTTGCATCAATCCAAACATGGATCGAATAACCCGCAAACCTTGTTTGTCGGTTATACAAAATCGTCAGGATGTTGTAAACATCCTCCAAAAGGTTTCCTTTTCAGGAAAGCGATTTTGATTTATAACTGACATATTTCATAAATGAAATATAGTTATTTTCAAGCATTTTCAAAATGGATTTACCATGGCAACAGGAGGTAAAAGGTTGAACCGTTATTAACATAATGTTGATAACGATACCTTTCCGTCAAAAGCTCAGCTTTGCACGTTGGTATGTTGCCTTCCATGTATGTCTTCCTTGAAGACGTTTAATGTACCATAGGCACAATGCCTTGTGGTACAACAACTAGTATCCAAACATAGTTGTTATACATGGAATCCATTTCGGACTCATGGCACTTTGCCATAACAGGGAGTCGATACCTCGTATCACTTCCTCATAACGTAGTCGGATGGTACACCTCCATAAGATTGACATCTTTATGAGGTTAGATCAGAAACCCATACCCTAGGTTGTTTTCTGACTCTATCCGATCTACGAAGTTCTTGTGTATTTGAAGATTAATGGTATAGATTCATCATAGATGAACTATTTGTGTTCCATTAAGGACTTCGTGCCTAGAACAGTATTACTCCGATTTTCATCGAGTATCACTATCCTCCCACTGACCACTGCATATCGGTATTCCTCTCAGGAAACCGCATGGTGAGCAACAATTACATTGTTCTCATGTGGGATTTATAAGTACTATACTTAAGGTTTCCCTTAGGATACCTATATTGGCACTTATCCAATTTGGGTCCTAGTTTGGTATCATCCAAACGCTATGCCTGGCATACCCAAATTATCAGGAATGAGAAACCTCGTTTCTTCCCTGTTCATATCCTATATGATATCTGTCAAACAGATTTTATGGAACCTTATTCTAAATAAGTTTTGCACTGTTAATACATATCCTGTTGAAGGAAATAGTAGCTCAGAGCGACTCGTGATAAACCTTATCATGTCCAACAAAATTCGGTTTTAGTTCAGACACACCGTCTAACTGACGTGTCTCGGGAGGAGTCCTCATATGAAAGAATACCGTACTCTTTCATGTACGTATGAAACTTACTGCTTAAGTATTTTCCATACGGTTTACCGTGGCGGAATAATACTAAGCCGATCTGTTTGTCTACTTCGTGTCGAAACTCAAAGTTTCGATTTGTGTTCTTCAAAAGAAAACATAACCACAACGTGATGCCACATCCGTTAAGGTCACGAAATATTCATGTACACATCTAGCCTAGCTAGATATGGGCCCACTTACTTCACCATGAATAGGGCTAACAGATCGGTGGCCTTACTATTACCAAGTAAATAGTATTTTAGGTATTTACCTAATAAACTAGATTCGTAGACCTTATTTGAATAGTCAAATCAGTCCTAGTACCCACTCTCAAAAGTGTGGATATACGAGTCTTGTTTAATTGTGTCCCAGACAACAATGCCACAAATAAGTCTCTATTGATCAAATCAATTGAGCTATTTATTTGTCATTTATATGTTTGAGATTTTATTTATATTCAAAATATAAATTATGTTATTTACATCTAATGTATTTATCTCAGTATCATCTTTATATAATGAAACACTTTAGTGTTTAGAATATAAAGGTTTTATCCGCATCGGATTAAACACTGATATAGAGATAATGTCTCTAGTCTAACTAGTTACATTATAACATTTCCTAATTTAAGTACATACCCAAAGGGTAGTTCCTAAACTTAGGTATCTACGGTCGAAACAGCGACTTTCGTCCCGTTTCCAATTCGCAGAGAAATCTCGGCTTGAAGCCAGTATCCAGCTCACAGCGGATTCTGAACGTCAATACATATATGTATTATGTACCACACTAAGTATTTAAAATCCAATTTTAATACTAGTAGTGAACATAACTTTGACAAATTTTTAAAGTTAGAGCCTCGCCCTCTTTAATTCCTTCGTGTCTTCCATATCCAAATGGTAGTCACTTTGGGATATGTCAATTACCTTTCAATATTTCACAAACCTTTGGCAAGCCTTGGGTTTTAGAATATCGAAATGATGTGCACCTTGTGCTACATGCCCAATTGCAAACTTTGACTTTTCTCCACTAGAATAGTCAATTAATTCTCAAGAATTATTAATTGCAATTTTAATACTTTTAAATCTAAAGATAGATTTATTATAAGTATATTAATTAAGCACTAAAGTCATCATCACATAAATCTTCCAAAGACTTTATGCTCTACTATTTGCTTAATTATGGGCTTAGTCATAATAAGTTATTTTATCAAATAAATTAACCTATTATTAATTCCCAATTGAAAATTAAATCATTTAAAACATTTAATCCAAGGATTATATATTTTAAATATTCAACTTTTCAATTCCTTTTGATTTAATAGTCCAACTATTTAATCAATTTTAATAAGGTACTATTTATTATAATGATTACAATAATCCAATTATTTAATCAACTATAATTTTAATATTGATTACTATAATCCCATTATAAAATCAACTATCATTTAATTCAATTATATTGATTACTATAATCCAATTATAAAATCAACTATATATTGAATGAGTTTGTATATAGTCCAACTATATATATATTTAAAACAACATAAAATATTAGTCCGACTAATACTTTTGATTAATATGACGAGTAAAATAAAATGAGCGTGTTTAGCGAGTAATTGAACGAATGTTGCAAATTCAATACTTGCCTCCCACTATTTTTCGTCGAGCCTCTAACCCTCTGTGGAGTACTCGGGAAACCGTGTTTCCTAGTGGGCTAGGATCCCGTTAAATAACACACAACCTGACTTTGGCCAAAAAAAGCTGTATGCTATTTAACTAGGTAGATCTCTCAGATCAATTGGATCTCATCCAATTCCTAGATCCGGTTAGGTGGACATCCAAGTCCGAAACATATGTATAATGTCAATGTAACCATTACATTTTCCTAACCATATCCTCCGAATCATTTAGGCCTTGGCTTTGGCCAAACACAAACCTAATGATTCCAGTTAAGCAGGACCCATTGACGAGGAAAGTTTCGTAATCAATGTCATTGGACAAAAAGTGATCTGACTTTGGTCAATAAAAATCACGATTTGGACAAGACACCGATATGCAACAAAACTCTCATGATTCAAGTACATCCTTGATTGACAAAGGTCTTGACTTTGGTCAATAAAAACCAATGCCAACTTCGGATCTTGAACAAGAATCATTCAATGGAAGGATATTTGCTTAATATAGAACGAGGGTTTTTCGCGTGCAAATTGGCTACCAATTTAATTATCTTTGTTAGGTCTCATCATCATACACCCTTAAACATGCATTCTAAATACATAATAAAGCGAGTATGAAATAAAATAATAATGATATGCGGATGGATACTTAACACATTGATCCTAGATCAAATCTCTCCCTTTCTCACTCAAGCTAGCACTTGTACTACTTCTACCCGTTACACTACACTTCTAAAGAAACCTCATATACATAGAGGGGAATAGGTGAGAAGAGAATACAAAGAGAAAGAAGGTGATAAGGCTGGACACGCAGGTCCAATTTAATAAATCGAATTTATTACAACAATTTCTAAAATTGCCCACCGACTAGTATCCATCCGATATACATTATTCATTCAACACAACCACGTATTCACACACACAAGCATGCTATCAATCAATCTAATCAAATTAATTAATCTGATAATTAAGTGATCATCCAATGTTCAAACAACGATTTGATTTTGTTCGAGTCAAACTCGTTTTTGCGAATAAGTACTCAAAGTACGAATTCATGAATTAAATTAAACTACATCATTAAATCAAATTTAACATGTATTTAATACTAATTCACTATTCAATTCCAAATTAAATATTGCACTTTATATTTAATAAACCTTTTACGATTTAAATTCCAAATTTAATCGTAACGCGTCTCAAAGACGATTAACGTCCAACGTCAATTTAATTTAAGTCTAATGGGCTTCAATTAATTTCTTTAGGCATGGGCTTCGGCAACCAAAGCCCAATAGTGGAATCACCAAAATGCCTTAGAAATCAATTTCGGCCCATTAGGCCCAATTAAACTTTAAGGTTCATTAGTCGCAATTGGGCTTTATGGTTAAGGTTTTGGGCCCAATTGGATCCAATCCACTTGGCCTAAACCAAACTTGATAAATCAAGCCCAAAGGCCCAATTACAACATTAAATTCTAATTTCCAAAATTAGGCCCAATTAATTAAATCCAAAAATCCAATTTTCACAATTTAATTACCAAAAGTGCATTATATGATTAATCGACTAAATCGATATTTCGAAGACACAAATTAGTCCAATTAATCATGCTTAATTCATTATTACATGTCAAACACACATAATGAAAAATCAAACCCATTTACATGCTTTCATGCTCTCGGCCAAGGGAGTGATTTCAGTCCAATTCGGTTTCAATCCAATTAACCGCAATCGACATTAAATACATATCCCGAATGATTTCAATACATCCAATTATCAAAATCAAAAATTTCCAAGACAACACTAGGGCATATCCATTCGGCCAACACATGGAATTTAGGGTTTATGTTCAATTCAAAGTACAATCCAATTGACATTAAATTAACATCATCCTACATGATTTTAACTCATCCAATGAATTAAAATCAAAAAATTCCAATGATTCAAATCAATTTGCATTCGGCCAAGGCATATAAATTTGGGGAAAATAATTCCAAATCATTTTTCATCAAATTAGTCCAACCAAAATGAATTTAAACATGTTATAAGCATACTCAAACAAACAATTCATTCAAATCATGCTCAACAAAATTTACCCAAATTTTAAACCCTACAAATTTCATGCTTGCAACATAAGCTCTTGATGCCATTGTTGGTTTTCTATAAGGTCCCAAGATCAAACAAGACATGAAATTATGTGTGAACACATCAACGGAGGTAGCGGAATACTCACATTGATCGGTAGAGTCGATTTGGAGACGATTCAAGCCCAAAAACGCACTGCCTTTGTAAGCTCACTGCAGCAGTCCACTGCCCTGCAAAACAGAAAATTGGGTGAAGAAACGGAGCTCCAATCTTCGTCGGATGGATCCCGTCTCATGGGGGAACCTCCCTACCACCTTCGCAAGACTCGTAGTGTGCTAGCACTTGCGGTTTTCACCATGAAAACCCAACTCTTGCTCCCCTAAACTCACGCCCAAACTGGTTCCAAAACCAGTGAAGAAATGGCCACCATTACCGTGAGAGGAAGAGAGAAATTTGAGAGAGAAAAATGTGTTATGTTAATTAAAATGATTTACCAAAAATCAATTTATATTTATGCCATAATTTATTAAATTAATAATAAATTTATGACACTACACATGCAATAGCTTAGAGTGTCAAACACTCAATTTCCATGCAATAACTTGAGTGCATTGTACACTATCTACATGCAAAGCATTAGAATGACATGTGTCATGTGGGCCCCACACGTTTCCAAATGAAAGTGGGCCCACGTGCACTCACGCGTTCGGGTTCGATATTTCCGAAATACCGAGCTTACGTCGCGACGTTAATTCAATCGAATTTAAAAATATAATTACGCCTGGCGAAATTATTATTTACGTCGCTAAAAATAATTCTGAATTAACTCGTTTGCCCGAATTAAAATCTAATTTTAATTCCGCGTCGAAATCTAATTTCGTTTAATATATCGAATATATTAATTCATCGATAATTCCAAATTAATCGTTCTCTCTCTCTTTAGACGACATTTTATCCCGGATAAAATATCTCCGTTATTAATCCTAGATTAATTTTCTCTCTCTTCTATTATATCCCAGATTATTCAAGAGTGCGAGTTGTGCGTCATCGGTGGATTATCGGGAAGCGACCCATGAGATCCCCGGATAATCTGGCAGTAAATACGGTCGTCGGAGTAGTATCCGAATCACGTACGTACAAGTACTACGTTCTACCGATTTACGAGACAAGGTTGACTCCTAGCAAAGCACCAAGTCTTCCCAGGTTCTCCGGACATATTCATCAAAGAATATCTAGATCTGTATCAAGCGTAGTATACAATTGTATTGTGCATATTGGCCCAGTATCGGATAATCACGTGCTAGGGCTGGGGCTGGTAAAGTGTCTGCCCCGTCCGAAACACATATCGGATGTCTTGGTAACTAGTCTCTATAATCGGATATTCATGACCTGGTCATAATATCCCGATTGGATGCGCATCACTTTAAGAGCCCTAATACCGTATCCGCGTGACATCATCTCCATTATGACTGGAGTGACACTTCCATCTCGACATCACATCCAATACACTACGATTCCTGTATAAACCCAGAAGAGGTGAACACAGAACCAGTTAAGATCCCCCAACCACACAAACCAAAGTTTACCGATTGTCGTAAGTATTAGCGATGTAAGTCTCAGGTTAAGACTATACACACCTACCTTGATTTCGGGCTCCCATAGACACCTAGTCATAATACCAATGGGATTCCGAAGGGTCTATCCAGAGCGAAGCTGTTTCCGTACCATCGGTGAAACACGACCTCCTATCGCACTTGCACAAGTATCCAATACTTATTATATGATGAGAACTATGCCGTTGTGCCCTCACAACGCGCACAAGTGCAATACTAGCCTATTCCGCATTATCGATGTCCAGTCTCGATAATACTACGGCTAGGGATATTTAATGATTAATCCTTCGTGGACTGATACTGTCTCATATCATCTCAATCCAGGAACTAATCATAGGGACCTCTCTTCATTTATATATCTAAGGTGATCTAATCACAAATGACGAGAGTGCAATTTCCTTGTTACATAGTTAATTTGCTACAAAACACAATGATCTGTGCAAATAGTGACGCTATGGGTCATTTTGTCCCCACATCTATTCCCATAGCATCGGTGCAAGTTTGGCTTTCATAAAATTCCTCCAGGAAAAACTTGGGAGAATAGCAGGCTGATTCTAGGACTAAGATCTATGGGATATCGAGAAAGCTGCTGACACTCTCCCCAGAGCGTATGTTATGAAAATGTACGGCGACCTGATGTCTCATGCTCTGAGCATATGTGAAGCAATCAGCGCAATCCAGGTGATGTCAGTAGCTACATACTTTAAGAAATCCTGTAGTATCTTAGATGAACTAAGAATGTTATTTTAATTTATAGAATGAGAACTGAGGTACGAGGTTCACCGCCGTAAGTTTCCAAACTGATAGAGATGAGTGTAAAGTCACAATACAGGGTCATTTATTAGTTTGAATAACGGTAACCGTGCGCTGGGAGGAGTCTTCCAAGCAAGATATGTGTGTTGCTATAAAACAATAAAATGGATATTGTTGCAGCTGAGGCAGCATAGATGAAGCTATTTTGATCTATAAATTCCTGAATTGGATTAGGGAAGTATGTTCTGTTAGTGCTGAGCTGCGGCTACAAACACATGGCTAAGGAACCACGGTCTCATGAACGATCAGGTTGATGTACTTCGACTAGTTCATCCGATGTTGATTCATTAATCGTGGCGATGTGATAGATTGAATATCGCATCAGATGATAACCTTGCAATCCGCTGACGAAAGCCGTTCTCAGAGAAGTTTGAGCGACCCGACAAAGTTCAGGTGTTGGAACACTTGAGTGATTGGCATTATTCAGGCAAGGGGAATGTGTTGGACAATTATGACCCATGATGACATCACTCTTTGTACAGTAACATGGTGTTGTTGTATAAATTAACTAGTGTGACAAAGGAAAATTGCGCTTTATCATTTGTAATTGGATTACCCGGATATATAAATGATAAAAGTCCATATGATTAGTTACCAGATTAATAAGATATGAGACATATATTAATCCACAATGTTTAATCATTAAATATCCATAGTCGTAGTATTATCGAGACTGGACATCAATAATACAGAATGGGCTAATAGTACAACTTATGCGCGTTGTGGAAGCTTAACATCATAGTTCTCATATATTTGGGTATTGGATACTCATGCATGTGTAATAGGAGGTTCTGTTTACCGATGGTACGGAAACAGCTTTGCTCTGGATAGACCCCTCAGATTTTTTCCCTTTGATTTATATTCATACTCTAAAATGTTCAAGACTCATATTTTTCTTCTTGTATTTCAGATAACTCTGGAAGTCCTTCCATGACGGAGGAGACTTCTCAATGATTGTGGTAACTAGAAATGTCTCACAGAGTTTCATTCCTTCATATAATATTTCATGAATAATCAACTGTAGTTCACCTAACTGAGATATTACTATCATTGAATTGTTGGTTTCTATAATATGTCCCAAGGAAAGATTAAGCATATATGAAATACAACAAAGAATATATATAAACATGAAGTATGGCGGAATCATACTTACAATATCTTGTGATGAAGAAAATCAAGCCAAGATGGAAGCTCCAAGGTGGATGAGTTTCGGCCAAGGTGAGAAGATGTGGAAAGCTCAAGCTTTGAGTATTCCAAGCTCTATGATGGTTTTCCCTATCACCTCTTTTGATCCCTTGAAGGTGCTAGCCTTGCATGTGAGGAGATGTTCCAAACAATCACACTTTCTTCAAGCTTTTTGGCAACCAAAATGAAGAAGATGAAGACCAAAAACTGCATGCAGTTTTCGGCCAAGTGAGAGAGAGAAGAGAATTTTTCTTTTTGTTCTAATTGATTTTTGATACCAAAAATCAATTTATATTTATGCCATAATATTTATTAAATAATAATAAATCTATGACACAAGCCATGCAAAGGCTTAGAGTGTCAAACACTCAAATTCCATGCATAACATTAGAGTGTATTATACACTATCACCATGCAATGCATTATCAATAAAATAATAATACATATAATGACATGTGTAAGTGTGGGCCCCACACGTTTCCAAATGAAAGTGGGCCCACGTCCACTCACGCGTTCGGGTTCGATATTTCCGAAATACCGAACTTGCGTCGCGACGTTAATTAAATCGAATTTAAATAAATAATCGCGCCTAGCGAAATTATTATTTACGTGCTAAAGAATTAATTC
>SKCR01049087.1:0-39823 GCA_019454045.1 Zanthoxylum bungeanum
TACATATGCCAATACATCAAATATATTACCTAACCTTTTTCCTCTGAATCAACTAAGCTTTGGCTTTGGCACAACAAACTTAATGATCCCAGTTAAGCGGAATCCATTGACATGGAAAGCTTCGTAATCAATGTCGATGGATAAGAAGTGATCTTGACTTTGGCCAACAAATCACAACTTGGACAAGACACCGATATGGAACAAAACTCTCATGATTCAAACACATCCGCAATTGACAACGGTCTTGACTTTGGCCAACAAACCAATGCCAACTTTGGATCTTGAGTAAGATCATTCAACGGAAGGAAAAACGCTAATATGTTGTGAGGATTTTTCGCGTGCAAATTGGCAACCAATTTATTATCTTTGTTAAGGTCTCATCATCATACACCCTTAAACATGCATTCTAAATACATAATAAAGCGCGTATAATAAATAAATTAATAATGATATACGGATGGATATGTCAAAAATTGTTCCTAGAACAAATCACTCTCTTTCCTCTCCCCGGCTAGAACTATTCTAACTTCTACCCAATTACAAAATACAATAAAGAAACCTCATTTACATTGAGGGGAATTTGTGAGAAGAGAAATACAATGAGAAAGGAGATAAAAGGCTGGACACGCAGGTCCAATTTAAATAAATTCTAAATTTATTACAATTTTCAAAATTGCCCTCGCCCTTCTAATATCCATCAGATATGCATTATTCATGCAATACATTCACGTATTTATACAAATCATGTTATTCAATCAATCTAATCTAATTAATCAATCTTTGAATTAATAACCATACAATGTTCATACAACGATTTGATTTGCGTGAGTCAAACTCGTTTAAGAATAAATACTCAAAGTAAGTATTCTTGAATTATATCGAACTACAACTTAAAATCCAATTATTTGTATTCAATACTAATTCCAAATTTAATTCCAAATTAAATATTACACTTACTTATAAGCCTTAAAGACTTGGATTCCAAATCCAATCTTAATGGGTCTCAAAGGCCCAATAACATCTAATGTCATTTAATTAAAGTCTAATGGGCTTTTAATTAATTCTTAAGGCATGGGCTTTGGCCATAATGGGTCAAACCCAAAATGCCAAGGCCCAATAGGAATCACCCTATTGTCTACAAATTAATTTAGGCCCATTAGGCCCAATTAAATTCTTTAAAGGGCCAAGTGATGTATTTGGACTTTATGGAATTGGTTTTGGGCCCAATTGGATCCAATCCAAAAGTCCAAAACCAAACTTAGTCAAAACAAGCCCATTAAGCCCAAATACACACTTTTAGCCCAATTCATAATTAAAGGCTTATTAACATAATTATAATATTCCAAATATCACAATTACTTTAATTAAAGTGTATTAGCCATGATTAATTAATTAAACTCAATATTTCCAAAATACCAATTAACTTAATTAATCATGCTTAATCCAATAATTCATGCTCAACACAAATTGAAGCCAAAATACATCATTTCATGCTCAACACAAATTGAATCCTAAAATCATCATTTCATGCTCAACATGCTCTTTGATTATAACATAAACATTATTGACTTTGATTCTAATCCAATCAAACCAACAATCCACATTTAAACATGCATTTAAACACATCATTTCATGTTATAAAAAATCAAAAACTGCAGTATTATTCACTTTAATTTTCGGCCATGCTAACAAAATTTTAATTTTTGATTCTTTTGATTTGTTTCAAATCTAATCATGCACAACTCTAAGTTAACATATTCTAAGCATGCTCAAAGCATCAATTTGAAAGAATCATGCTCAAAACATAAAGCCCCAAATTTTAGTCTCATGAACCCTAAAATTTTCATGCTTAAAATTGGCTCTGATACCTTTGTTAGTGTTCATAGAACATGCCAAGGATCTAATAAGCATGAAAACATGTTCATAAATTCAAAATAAGTTGCGGAATTACTTACACTGAATGGATTTGAGCTTTTAAAATTTTGAGAAGAAGATCCAAGATCCAAGATGTTTCCTTTGTTGATTCCAAGCTTTGAGTTGAAGATCTCCAAGATCCTTCCTTTGTTGATTCCAAGCTTTTGAAGTTGTTTCTCTATCACCTTTGTTGATTTGTGAAGTGCTAGCTCCTTTGAAATGGCAACAAAATCAAAAGGAATAGATGGAGAAGCTCACGCCACTTTTAGAGGATATTAGGGTTTAATTTTGTTCAAAAGTGTCAAGTGTGATGCATACACAAGTGAAGAGAGAGAGAAGAGTTTTAGGTAAAACCAATTTACCATTTTACCTAAACAAGGTAGTTGGGTAAATGGTTTCACCAAAACCATTCCAAGGTAGTTGGATGGTGGGTGACTTGGCATAAATGCCAACTACCCTCCCAACTACCACATGTGAAGTGGGCCCCACATTTGAATTCAAAATTCAAATGTCTCTACGAACATTTTCCGCTGCTCGGTTCCATTTAATCTGATTAAACGAACTTTCGTCACTAAATAATTAAATCTAATTTAATTAAATAACGATGCCTCGCAAATATATTACGAATGTCGTCTACGAATTAATTCTAAATTAATTCGCTCGTTCGCATTAAAGTCCAACTTTTATTTCGTAATGAAATTCAATTCATATTAACATATCCGATATGTTAATTTTAGCCCATACGAATAAATTAAATAGAAAAATCAAATTTAACTATTAAATTTATTTTACCGATTAATTCCAAATTAATCGCGTTCTCTCTCTTCCGAACACATTTAATCCCAGATTAAATAATACCTCAATTAATCCCAAATTAATTTTCTCTCTCTTAATTAATCCCAGATTAATTATCTCTTTTAATTAATCCCATTTTAATTCTAATTAAATCAACTGTCATCGGTGAATCTTTGGGAAGCGACCCAAGAGATCCCTGGATATGTTGGCAGTAATAACGGTCATCGGATTATCCGAATATGTGCGTACCTCGTACCATGTGCTTACTGATTTACAAGACATGGTTGGCTTCTAGCAAAGCACCGTGCCTACCCAATTCTCCAAAATATTCTTACGGGAATATATAATCTATGTCAGGCGTAGTATACGTAGTATTGCGTATGTCGATCCAGTATCGGATGTCACGTGCTAGGCCTGGGGCTGGAACTGTGTCTGCCCCGTACGAAGCACATGTCAGATGTCTGGTAACTAGTCTCTATAATCGGATATACATGACCTAGTCATAACATCCCGATGACTGCAGTACTTAAGAGCACTAGTATCGTATCCTACGTGACATCATCTCCACTATGACTGGAGTGATACTTCCATCTTGACATCACACCCAATACACTATGATTCTCAATATACCCAGCAGAGGCGTACACAGAACCGGTTAAAGCCCTGGACGACCAAAACTAAAGCATACTGATTGTCGCAAGCATTAGCGGTGTAAGTCTCAGGTTTAGACCAAATACACCTACCCTGATTTCGGACTTCCATAGACACATAGTCATACCACCAATGGAATTCTGAGGGGTCTATCCAGAGCGAAGCTATTTTCCGTACCATCGGTAAAACACAACCTCCTATTGCACTTACATGAGTATCCTATACCCAAATATATGAGAACTATGTCGTTATGATCTCACATAACACACACAAGTGTAATACTAGTCTATTCCGCATTATCGATGTCCAGTCTCGATAATACTACGACTAGGGATATTTAATGATTAATCTTTCGTGGACTGATACTGTCTCATATCATCTCAATCCAGGAACTAATCATAAGGACCTCCTATCATTTATACATCTAGGTGATCTAATCACAAATGATAAGAGTGCAATCTCCTTGTCACATAGTTAATTTGTACAACAACACCATGATCTGTACAAATAGTGACGTTGTGGGTCATAATTGTCCAACAACTAGTGCTATTATTACTCACCATTTTTCAGGTACTATAAATTCAGCCTGTCATTGCACTTTTGAAGGCATACAGAGTTGAGAAAGAAATACATAAAACATGGAAGCCACTTCAAGAAGACGATATGAAAACATCTGTGTGTTTTGCGGTAGTAGTGTTGGTACTAAACCACAATACATAGAAGGAGCACAAGAATTGGGTCGAGTCTTAGCTGCAAGGAATATGCAATTAATATATGGCGGATGAAATCTTGGACTAATGGGGATCATTTCAAAGGCTGTACAGGAAGGATGCAGTCACATTTTGGGAATCATCCCAAAACCCTTGGAAGAGGCAAATCTTATTGGATCATCAAACGGATAGGAACTGATCGTGCCAGGTATGTCTGAACGACTGGTAGAAATGATTAACCGTTCTGATGCTTTTATTGCTTTGCCGGGTGGCTTAGGTACATTGGAGGAAATTTTTATAGTACTATCTTGGGCGAACCTGAACATACATCAGAAACCACTTGGATTGCTCAATGTTGATGGATTTTATGATTTTCTTTGTGTGTTTCTTGATGATGCCCGGAGAAATGGGTTCGTGTCAAAACCTATGAAAGGACTCCTTTTTATTGCCAGGTCTGCTCCGGATCTAATAGACCAATTCTTAGCCTATGAACCACAAGTTGATCCTATCCTTTCAAAGATAAAATGGTCCGATGATGATCGTGGTAAGAAGCATCGATTAAATCTGGATCTTACCTTTAATTTGCTTGTAGTAATTCAGCTAACCAGATACTATATTCTAAACTCTTCTTCTACTGTTTAAAGACATTGGGGACAATGTATCATTTAGGTTTGGGGGTGAGGAATAGTTAATAGTACTTGTTTGTATTGTGTTTTTATTTTTAGTCCAAAATTTTTTGAAAAATACAAAAAAATTAAAAAATTTTCAAAAATTACAAAAATATTTTGCATTTTTATCAAAGGCATATTTAAAGCTAGGTGATGGTTTGGTGTCTTCCTTCACTCACTACCTTTCTATAAGGAAAATCTGTGAAGGTACCTAGATAATCATTCACCCGTAGCTTGTTGTGATAGACTAGTTTGGATGACTTGTTGTTTATTCATGACACCAAGCGATAAGAGCCTAAGAGGCTAGGGTACTTAAGTGAGCCTCGCTCCACCCTCCCTCTGAGGAATCTACAACGGGATGTCCATTCGACAGTTAGTCACACACCATGACCAGTAAAAACTTTTTTTTCTATGGTTTTGTTTTTATGTTGACTAAAAAGGTGAAATTGGTAAGAAATAGCCGTGTAAGGAATTCTCACTCCGGATACGTATTTCAAACCTATATTTCGAAACAAGTTAATTTTTGTTTATTTCCTTTTGAATTATTTAATTTGTAAATTCTCCATAAAACTCACTAAAAATGGATCTTCATATACTTAGTTGGCAGATATTATCAACATACATGGTAACATACAGACATAGGATAAATTGAAAAGATTGTAATATTCAGTGCTATAGTTTAATTAGAGAAGCATCTCAAAAAAGTGATGGAATAAAAAAAATACATCTAAGATCTGAGTTATTAAGTCTGTAAGGGTGTTTTAACCCCTAGTGCCCTAAAACCAACTGGTTTGGGAGTCATTGGCCCAAAACCCGTTACATGGATCAAAAATGATGATATATATATATATATATATATATATCTGAAGTCTGGGTAATTAAGTCCGTAGGGGTGTTTTAACACATGATGCCCTAAAACCAACTGGTTTGGGAGTCACCGACCTAAAGCTCGCTACATAGATGGAAGATATTGTATATAAATAAAAAATAGAGAAAAAAATCGAAGAAAAAAATTAGAAAAATCAGAAAATTTATTCCATTACTACAAAAGATGTGAGCTTTGATAAAACTTTAGGACAAAAATATTATTCTCTTATCAACTGCACTTATGACAGTTGTGGGCAAAAATGAGTTGAATAAAACTTTGTTAATTGTGTATATGGAGAATGATAAAAATAATCGGAGAATTTACTTATTCAGTAATTTAGAATGAAAAAAAACAACTAGTAAACTTGGAGTAGAAGTTTCATCTAATTAGTCACTAACTTAATTATTCTATTTTCTCTTGTCTTTTTGTTTTTGTGTGCATTAGTTTCACTACCTTTTTACTTTTGTAAAATGTTTGTGGGTATCATTGTTGTAAACCCTCACGAGACTACAACTCGTTCACTAGGGACACCTAGGGGTTTAAAGGCTTGTTGCATATGCTAAATGCAATCATGATCCCTACGAAAGTGGCTTAGTTAAATTTTATTATGTTATTTTATTTTGCTTAAGGACTAGCAAAATGTTAGGTTTGAGGGTGTGATGAGTGGTAAAACTATCACTATTTCCCACTTATTTAACTTAATATTTTGTATAGTTTCTTGAGTTTTGTGAATATTTTGAAGTGTTTTGTGTTATTTTGTAGATAAATAAAGTTTCAGGACATTCTGGAGGTGATTTGGAGCAAACTGTGAAATTTGGTGAAATTTGGCAAAAAGGGTATTTTGGTAATTTTGGGCCTCCCGGCAAAAAGGGTATTTTGGTAATTTTGGACATCCCGACACCAAAATAAAGTTTCAGGACATTCTGGAGGTGATTTGGAGCAAACTGTGAAATTTGGCAAAAAGGGTATTTTGGTAATTTTGGGCGTCCCGACACCGAGGGTATTTTGGTAGTTGCACCGCATGCAACGTGTCAAAAATTCAACGAGCCATTTTTTTTAGCCACCATGCCACATATCGAAAATTCAGCGATCCAAAAAAAAATAATAAATATAAAAATATAAAAATAAAAATCAGAAAAATAATAAAAAATTAGATTTTTTTGCCTATAAATAGATTTTGAATTTCTTAGTTTCAATGTACCTCATCCTCTGAAATCCTTATAAATAAAAGAGAGTTCTTCTTATTTTCTTCTTATATTCAGTTTTATTTACGCTTTGTAGTAGTAATTATATCCATTCATGTGGGGGTAACTTCTCTATGCTGAGGTAATAAGGTAATACTTTTACTTTTACTATTTAGATTAATCTCCCTTAAAATATAATATATAAACTATTTAAAACCTGACTTAATAAAGGATACCGCCATTCTAGACAGTTGGTTATTCAATTTAAATTGGTTAAACCTGACCTAATGAGGATACCGCCATACTAGACGGTTGGTTTAAGTTTATATTTCTGTTCCGCCTTATGGCTGGTATATTTGAATTTGACTTAATCAGGATACCGACATTCTGGACGGTTGGTTTAAAATATCACAAGATTATATATTATTTTATGGGAGATATCTAAATAGTAAATAGTAGAAGTTAATTCATTTT
This sequence comes from Zanthoxylum bungeanum, assembly GCA_019454045.1. Classification (NCBI taxonomy): domain Eukaryota; kingdom Viridiplantae; phylum Streptophyta; class Magnoliopsida; order Sapindales; family Rutaceae; genus Zanthoxylum; species Zanthoxylum bungeanum. Next base: position 7,265 of record SKCR01049087.1, read on the forward strand.
ACCTTAGCATTTTATTTATTTTTCTGAATTTACTTTTTAGTAATTTTTATGTTTTTTTTTTATTTGTACTAACTATGTATTATAACTAAGTTAGTTTTCTAGGTTGTGATGAAATCTAATATCACCGGTTTATAAGAGGTTATTTTATAATTTGAGTAATTTAAAGGTTTACTTATTAAGTCTTAAATGCTTCTTGTTGTTTGATCACCAATAAGATTAATGTGGTAAATCTAAAATGAACTAGACATAGGGATTTTAGGTTTCAACCTTTGACTTAATAGCCCACGATCTTCTTTGAGAATAGATAACCCTTTAATAGATTTCCTTACAGGATAGACATATACCTGTCGGGGGGGGTAGCCATAATTAGAACTTAAACTTAATGAATCCAGATAATTTGGTTGACATAGATCTATGGTTCAATTGGATTAAACTGGGTATTTGTGTCTGACCATCGACATATGCTTTCACATAAATTCATGTTCCAGGTTAGTAAACTGATTTATTACACAAACTTAAAATAATCACTTCATCTTTTAAAAGATATTAGAATGATTCACAACCCTAGATCTTTGAGTCTTTTATTTTCCTTAGTATTTTCTTTTGTCTTTTTTCTTTTTATTTATTTAGCAAATCTACAAATCAAATCATTCAAGCAATCAATTCCCTTCTCCCTCAATTAGATATTTGTAAATAAATAGTATCAACAATTAATAACAATAGTAGGAATTAAGTCCTCGTGGGATCGATATTTTTATACTACTTGAACAATACGTGCGCTTGCGTTATACGTGTGTGTTTACGCCGGTCAGTCATATTTATCAACAAGTTTCCCTATCACATTCTTTTGATTCCCAAAGTGCTAGCAATGGTGAATTTTTGCAACAAAAATTCAGGAGAAGAGGTAGAGGTAGTAGATCGACCAAGAGAGAGGGAGATGATGAGTGAATAGTTCCAAACTTAATTCATTAGTCATTTGTTGACTTTGTATTGTGTGTTTAAATAATCCTATCACTATTGCCATCTACCACCATCACAATTTGAAAAGTGATGTGAGTTGTGGGTCCCACCCAATTTTGAATTCAAAATTCAAGTTGGCTTACACAACACACTTTGGGCCCGGTTCGTTTAATCCAACTAAACGAATTTTCAGTCACTAAATAATTAAATCCAATTTAATAAATAATAATGCCTCGTAAAATTATTACGAAAGTCGCTTACGAATTAATTCCAAATTAATTCGTTCGCTTGAATTTAAAATCCAATTTTAATTCTGTATTGAAATCCAATTTCAATTAATATATCTGATATTTTATTTTAGCCCAATTAAATAAATTAAATAGTAAAATCCAATTTAACTATTAAATTTATTTTGTCGATTAATTCCAAATTAATCGCGTTCTCTCTTCTCGACGAATTAATCCCAGATTAATTCTTGCCGCAATTAATCCCAAATTAATTGTCTCTCTCATAATTAATCCCATATTAATTCTGTTCGAGTCAAATGTCATCGGTGAATCTTCGGGAAGTGACCCAAGAGATCCCTGGATATGTTGGCAATAAATACGGTCATCGGACTATCTGAACACGTGTGTACCCGGTACCACGTTCTTACCGATTTACAAGACATGGTTGGCTTCTAGCAAAGCACCGTGCCTACACAATTCTCCCGAAATATTCAACGAGGAATATATAATCTTTATCGGGCGTAGTATACTATGTATTGCGTAATACGATGCAGTATCAGATGTCACATTCTAGGCCTAGTGCTGGAATTGTGTCTACCCCGTACGAAGCATTTATCGGATCACTAGCAACTAGTCTCTGTAATCGGATAATCATGACCTAGTCATACTATCCTGATAGCTGCAGCATTTAAGAGTACTAGTTCTGTATCCCTGCGTGATCATCGTCTCCATATGACTGAACTGATACTTCCATCTTGACATCACACCCAATACACTACGATTCTCAGTATACCCAGAAGAGGCGTACATAGAACCTGTTGAAGCTCCGGACGACCAAAACCAAAGCGTACTGATTGTCGTAAGTATTAGCGATGCAAGTCTCAGGTTAAAACCACATACACCTACCCTGATTCGGATTCCCATAGACACATAGTCATTCTACTAATGGGACTCCGAAGGGTCTATTCCGAGCGAAGCTGTCCCGGTCCAACGGCTAACAGAACCTCATATCACACTTGTATAAGTATCCAATACTTAAATATATGAGAACTATGCCGTTAAGCTTCCATAATGCGAATAAGTGTAATACTAGTCTATTCCACATTATCGATGTCCAGTCTCGATAATACTACGACTCGGGATATTTAATGATTAAACCTTTCATAGATTAGTATTGTCTCATATTTTATTAATCTGGTAATCATATGGACTTTTATCATTTATATATCCAAGTAATCCAATTACAAAATGATAAAAGAGCAATTTCCTTTGTCACATAGTTAATTTGTACAAAGAACACAATGTCTTTTACAAATAGTGATGCTATGGGTCATAATTGTCCAACAATCTCCCATTTGGCCTATAGCCAATCACTCAAGTGTCCAACACCTGAACTATGTACGGGTCGCTCAAACTTTTGCTGAGATATAGCTTTCGTCAGTGGATCTGCAAGGTTATCATCTGAAACGATTTTTCGATCTTCACATCGCCACGATGTGTGATCTCTCGAATCAGATGAAACCATCGAAGTACATAATGGATCATTGATGAGACAGTAATTCCTTAGCCTTTGTTGTAGCCTAGCTCAGCTGCTAACAGAACTACTCCTAATCCCATTAGGAATTTTATATATCCAAAATGCTTCTTTTACTGCTTCAGCCGCAGCAATGTGCTCGCAAAGCTAGATAAGTAACCCATGCGATGAGTTCTCGAATTATTCATTTCCTAATTTTTTTAAACATATATAAATATATATATATATATACGTGTGTGGAGATGATTGAAAGGTTTAGGATAGTTACAAGATGGATTTGAGAAAGGATTTCCAGATCGTGCATAGTTGAGTTAGTCGACCATCACAGGTATGGATATTCGTTATTGTTATGATATGAAGTGAGTAGTTGATGATTTTAATGTTAGTATGTATTTATTGATGTGTCTTGAAGTGGAATGTTCAAGGATAATGTAATGATATGTATTTTGAAAAGATTGATGAGTTAAATGGCTATATATATGTATTGATGCATGTAACTACATGGACTCGTAATGTTATGTGTATGCATGTATGGATGCAAGAGTATGAACCTGTATGGATATGAACACATGTATATACATGAATATGGAAAGGTATAAGTATAAGAACATGTATTCATAGATGCACATGATATTAAGACATGAAGATTGATAAAGGCTATGGTACTCGAATTCGATGTAATATGTATATTCGTATATTTCAAACATGTGTATGTATATGAGTGTTTGAATGATGTTTTAGACTGTTTGTTATGGATGTGCTTGTGTATAAGAAGTTGTACAATGAGTTTGGTGTTCCATACATGTATGCATGAATGTAGGTTTAATTGGTTGATGTTTTGAGGTATAGTAATCGAGCTGGTTAGGAATTTTTTCGGACGGTATTCATCTCATAACTATTCTAAAATAGGTAATGAGTCTCGTACGAGCATTGTGTATGTAAACCAGCCGAATGTATGTATTTTTGGATGATGTGAACTTTGATGTATCGACTGTTATGCATGCTTCGTGGTTGTTTGCATGATGATTGTGAATGTGTTTGAGTGTATATATATGTTTGATAGAACTCGTGATATGTATGGATTGTATATGCTGATGCGAAATGAATGGATGATTTGAAACCAGTGTGAATGTCAGACGTTATGAAATGTGTTTGCTAAGTTGTATTAGTATATTATGTAAGTATATGTAAAAGAATAATGAAATTATATTTAAAATTATATTTATATGTATATAAGAGAAGTGTGCTACGACATGTGTACATGAATGCAAATGGACCCCAAGTGATAAGCTATTATAAAGTTACCGTGAATAAAGTAGGTTAAAGAAAGATTGTTTTGGTATTGAAGAAATAAGTTTTGGTATTAGAGTTAGTTGTAACCGAATAGAAAGAAGTTTGTTAGAGTTATTGATTTGATGATACTTACTTGTGATAAGTATTAATATGTGACCTCATGTTTCAGCATTGAAATAGTTCCGAAGTTATGTGACATACTTTATGATTTTGAATCCATGTTTCGTGTTCTTTGAATGTCTGGCCATTGTATTGACAACATGTAATATGAAAAATTAAGATAGGTAAGATATAAGAAATAATAGAAAGCCGATGATTCTAAAACTCGTATTAACTTGATAATTCTGAAACACTACTAATATAATTGATTTATATATTTGTTTGTATTACTAGCATGGTTACTTACTGAGTTTTTCTAACTCACATCAAACTAGTTTGTTAGTTTTTCAAGTCGGCTTCCAAATGGGTCAACCATTTCAACTTTGGAATTCATGTTCGAGATGAGGATCACCCAAACGGCAGTCACCCTCGCAAGTGTCCTGGGATAAGTTTTAGAAAGTGTAGAATTTGGGATTAATATTTTATTTATCGTGTTGAGCACGTTGGTTGTAATATTGAGTAAATATTTTCATTTATTATGATGTGGTGGACAGAGCCCTTGATAGATGATATGGACACTGAGCCCTTAGGTAATGATTTTGATGTGTTGGTGTGGTCCTGAGGTCCGTTATAATATATGATGTTTATTTCAGGTTCATTTTGATGCTGGACTGAGATCCTGGTTGACCAGTTTTAGGATACATCATGCCGGATTTTCATAAATTTAGAGGCTTATGGAGATAAGTCAATCTTATCTCCTGCTGGTAGCATCCTGCCTCTGACGGGGTGTTACACTAAAGGATAGATGTCATAGGACCACTTATGTATATTTATCACGGTGATGTAATTATGTATGGATCATGGTGTATACAGTCATATTATGTATTTCATGTGGATTATATGGCAGTTATATATGTTTTCAAAAAGCACTATATTGGATAGATTTTAAGTAACACATGAATAGGTTCATTTAGGGTTTGATAGGTCATTCACAGGGTAGATTTGTCATGCATGTTTACGTCTGTAGTTTATGGAGATGGTAACATTGTCTCATGTCTTGAATATATTAGGATGTGACACTCAAGAACCCATTTACGACTTGATCAATATTCATATGGTCTTGTCGTATCAATATGTTTACTCATTTATGATTCCATTAAGGATCTGTTTATCATTTGTCATATCATAATCAGATTATGGTATTATAAACGGATAATTATGTCATAAACATATAATAATATTGTAGGCATTGCATTTTTGAATGTGAAACCCGATGATGAGTCTCAGTTAGAGGCACTACCTTTTAAATCGCGGAAGCTGCGGGAAACGGATGTCGGAAGGGAGGAGTCAAGAATTGACTCATATTCGGATCAAGTTCGCTGGTTTAGCTTCGAGTTACTTGTTGGTTTTCCATTTTAAAAATTATGCTCGGCCCAAGACACCTAAACCCGGCCCACACACATCTAGCCCACACGAATTTAGCCTAAACACCTAACCAAGCCCACACGCACAATATCAAAACGCCTAGCCAAGCCCACCCACCTAACCAAGGCCCACATGCCCATAGCCCCTAATACACACCCAAATTAAATAATTATTAATTAAATTAAAACATTAACTAAATAAAATATTAATTAAATTAAATAAATAAATAAAATATTTACCAAACATAAAATAAGTATATGCCTAATACAAACTAATCAAATATAATCATTCCTAACTAAATAATATATTTACCAATCTAAAATATTTGACTTCCTAATCAACACCAATCTAATCTTGTAACTTCCTAATTTATAATATTTTGTCCCCCCTCAATCTTGTGTATACCATTCTTGAGAAGCCTAAATTAGAAACCAAGATCATATTCCTTGTGAGACAAGATGAAGCCCTAGCCATTCTCTATATAAACAACACTAAACCAAAGCCATGCACTCCTCCACACTCTCTAGCCCACGTCCAAGACCTCTCTATTCCTCATCTCACACGATAAAACACAAGCAAGAAACCCTAGAGACATCAAACCCTACGGCCAAGCAAGAATCACAAACAAAACTCTTCTCTTCATCTCTCCTTCTTTGGCCGAGAATACCACCATCCTCCATCCCCTCCATTGCCGAATTTTAACAGCCATTACAACCACCAATACAACCCCTAACCACCACTGAAAACCACCTCCATAAACTCCCCACACATCACAAAATAATACCCAAAACAGCAGCAACATTCACGCCCCAAGTAACCAGAACAGCGCCCCCTGCGCATGCATGCAGTGTGTGCAAAACAACAGCCCCTTTTGCCAAGTTTTAGCCCTTCAAACAGCCCCTAAAATACCCCAAACCAGTGAGTAAAATACTGCACATCCAACCCTTAAAAAATCACTAAACAACCTGCACAAACAGTCCCGTAAAATGCAATAATAAGATTTGAAACAGTAAGCAGAAAACGCATCCAAAACAACAGCAGAACGGAGACCAAGCAGCAAGGAAAGCAACAAAACTGTGAGCTAAGGCGCTAAACTAGTGAACCGGAGAAGTTGAGGAGAAATTCCATTCCGATCTCCGTGAAACGTAAGTCCGAAAGTCGGTAAAAAAGGTTAGACCTGAGGGTATTTTCCACATTCGTTTTCTGTTTTACCTTTATTATTCATTGAGTATTATTCACATGATTGATATGTTAAAAATGAATGTTGTGGCCCTTGAGTAGATAAATATGCATGTACCATGAAATATTGTATGTTGTGAACTTGGAATAGAATGAAAGATGTGTCAACTCTCACGGTATATCGGATGGAAACCCGGACGTAAATTCCGTAGCCGAATCCGAATGGACGTGTAGACAACAGAAATCGGTGACACTTCTCTAGGCTCGCGGCCTAGTTGGGAAGTATGAAATAACATGGAGTCGCCACCCGGTGTGAACCGGGACAAAGATTTAAGGCCGCACTCACCCCTCGCAAGGGAAGACCTCAAACCGTTGGGTTCGGATTGGTCCCTTACTTATGTCACTTGTGATGATATGATTTGTGCAATAAACTAACCGAATCTATTCAACATTCATGCTCAAGGGTATTTAGATCTAACATGCTTTCATCCAAATAACTCCACGCAATATAACACAACGAGCATATTGAACCATTAAACCAAAGTAAACAAATAACTAATTAAACATAAACATAAACTAAACGAAACATCATGCATAAAGAATGAAGAAACAACATGCCTAAAAAACACAATCATGCTTTGAAAATTAAATAACAAGACTAAATTAACTCATGCTTAAAATAATAAATAAACGGCCTAGAACTAAGACATGCTCAAATACAAATTTGGATGAGACGAGATACGTGCATCTTAAGTGGTACGTGGCGTTGTATCCCGAGTGCAGACCATACTACCGTCCATTCGGAATCGGTTATGGAATTTACGTCCGGGTTTCCATCCGATATACCACAAAAGGGGACACATATCCCGCTCATCCAACAATCACATCATGCCTCAAACGACTCTCATGCAATAGTATTTTAAAGATAAATAAAATAAAACGAAAGATATAAATAAAAGGGTGCCCTCAGGTCTAACCTTTTTTGTCGTCTCAAGAAAGGGCGTTACACGTCCGTTGGAAGGGTGGATGATCCGCAACTCTTTTGGTTTACCAACTCAACGTCTTTCCTCGCTGATTTGCTGCTCGGGCTGCTGTTTCTACTCCGTTTCGCTGCTGTTTGGTCACTGTGTTTCAGGTCACTGTTTTGGTCGCTTAGGGGACTGTTTTGAGGATTATTTGGACTGGTTTGGGGGCAGTTTTCGAAGGGTTTCGGGGGCAGTTTTCGTTACTATTTGTGGCAGGCTTTGGGGACTGATTTGGGCATGCAGAGAGGGGTTTTATGCGGCAGTTTGTGAGCAAGGGTTTTGCGGCAGTTTGGCTAGTGGCGTTTTGGTGCGTGAGGGGGCTCTTGATGTAAAAGGGGCATGGGGCGTTAGTTTGGTGTTGATGATTAAGCTAGGGGCGTGATGGAGATGTGGGGGAGTTGGGCGTGGAGTGTGGCAGGCTAAGCGTTAGTGGGCTACGTGTTGGCAAGAGGCGCTGAGGGCTTGATGAGGCTAGTGACGAGGCGTGAGGCTGTGGAGGGGCAGGCTGGGCGTGTGGCTTACGAATGATCAAAGGGCTGTGAGAGTTGGCGAGGCAGGCTGGTGCAAGGTAATGTGTGAGGAGCAAGTGTGCTGTGAATAGGCTAGGTGGCGAGAGAGTCAGGGCAGAACGTGGCTCGTGAGGGCTGATGAAGGGCGAGAGGCGAGAGAGATTTGGAATTTCTGAGTGATTTTTGTTTTGTTTATTTTGCCGTGAGTCTCTGCTACAGTTTGGATGTGTGGGTTAAGGGTTCTTTTTATAGGCCAATGGAGGGGATTTACCTTTTTGGGGAAGGAATATGATTTGTGTGTTAATTGGGGATATCTTTTAATTTAGTATGTGATAAGGAAATCTTTTAATTAATGGAAGTGATTTGATTTATTCTTTTTAGTTAAGGATATGATTTATTTAATTTATGGAGCTGATTTAATTAAATTAGGAATGTGTTTTATTTAAATTAGGAATTTAATTTAATTTAATTTCAAGTTTAATTTAATTGGTGAATGTAATTTAATTTTAGTTTAATTTAATTGGTTTTAATTTAATTAGTGACATGTATTTTAAATGTTTTAATTATTAAATTTGTGATTTAATGGGTTTGGTGTGTTTTAAGACAGAGGTCCAACAAGCGAACCCGAAGCGAAACAAGCGAGTTAAATCTAACAAAATACTAATTCCCAACTTTACCCTTCCAACGTCCGTTTCCCGCGGCTTTCACAACTAAAGAGGTAGTGTCTCCATACGAGACTCATCATCAGGCTGATAAGCAAAAATGCAATGCCTACAGGACGGTAGTGCGATCTGTACTCGGGATACAACTCCACGTACCGCTTGAGTAAACGACATCTTCTTTTGTTTTATGTTGTTTTGGTTTATTTATTTTTTGTCATTTGAATTCTGCATGTTACTTGTTTATGCATGATGCAATCGAGTGCATGAGCTTAGTAAGTGCGATGAAAGGTCCCCTAATTGGAGGGGTTAAAATCCTTTACCACGATGCTTTGCCGCACCGATTGATGTGTGTTCGGTTGAATGCAAGATATGTTCAATCGGGCACACTAAGTTTGATATTATTGTCTTTAATTCTTTGTATGCATGATGCAATCGAGTGCATGGGCTTAGTAAGTGCGATGAAAGGTCCCCTATTTGGAGGGGTTAAAATCCTTTACCTCGATGATTTACCGCACCGATTGATGTGTGTTCGGTTGAATGCAAGATATTTTCAATCGGGCATACTAAGTTTGATATAGTTATCTTTGTCTTTTACATATTGTAACGAAAGGCGCATGGGCCTATTGTGTTGGATAAAAAGGTTCTCCATTTGGGGGAAGAAAAGCCTAAAAGGCTACCTTTACCACGATATTCGCCGTGTCTTTCATCTATTTGATTGCGTTGTCTATTACTGTCTTGGCTCGACCTATTGTCATTGGTGTACCCACATTCACATGCCCTTAGCCTCAAGCCGTTAGCCATACGTCCCTTTGCTTCACTTCCTAAACGCACCCGCTCATAAACCCTCAAAACTGCCACTATCTCCACAACAAACACGTAGCCATCACCCCCTTGTCTCTCCTCACGCTAATCTCAACAACTCCAATTGCCTCACGCCTCAAACCCTATCACGCCACCAGCCAATTGCCCCTCACTTGAACAACGGGAGGCCCTCACTTTCACCCACCACAAGCCCTTCAACGCCACCGGCACGCCACTGACCTATACCCTCTATAACCTCACGTAACCAGCCCCTCACCAGCCCTTGAACCTGCCTTCATCACCTTCAACGCGCACTGCTCACAAAATCCTTACAGCCCTCACGCCTATAAGCCACAAACAGACCTCACACCAACAAACACATTCACGGCCCTGCCTCAACTCAAGCCTAACGCACAATTACCCCTAAAAACTGCCACAATCCAACACTCCTCACTGCCCAGTTCTACGCCCCTCACTGCCCAGTTTAGTCACCTATCCACTGCCTAAAACCGTGCCCAAAACGCCACCTATTAGTCTCGGCCCGCTCGTAAAGCCAACTATACCATTCATGCATGTATTTTGAAATCTCATATAGTTATTCTTATCTTTGTACGCATCATAATGAAAAACATGTTTATCCCATTGGTTGCATCATTTACCTTCGTCTTGGCTTAACGTATTGCAATTCATATATCCGTGTCATGATAGCATTTGAGTATTATTTCTTGTGGTATATCGGATGGAAACCCAGACATAAATTCCGTAGTCGATTCTGAATGGACGGTAGTGCGGTCTGTACTTGGGATACAATCCACGTACCACTTGGAAAAGTGCTCACATGTGTGCTTGTGTGGTTAATATGTGTGCTTGTGTTTTCGTGAATCTAATATGCCAATGAAGTTGTATGTTCGTTGCTACTTTGATGTATTTTCAAGCATGCAATCTTAGATGTGAAATATATGTAAATTTATGTGTAAGTTTTATTTTGTACATGTGAATTTAGAAGCACGATACTATTGGAAATAAGTGTTACTTAAGCTTGATTAAATTATTACGTAAATCCTTTCATTACAAGTGACATAAGTAAGGGACCATTCCGAACCCAATGGTTTGAGGTCTTCCCTTGCGAGGGGTGAGTGCGGCCTTAAATCTCATTTTCCCGGTTCACACCGAGTGGCGACTCCATTATTCTCCGGTTTAATCCCCCGTGGCTACTCCGTACTCCCGACTAGGTCGCGAGCCTAGGACAGCATGTGTCGCTCAGTTTCTGTTGTCTACAAGTATCAATCAAGAAATTTATATATTATTAATCAAGTGATCATGTCATATCAACTCATTTATTAAACAAACTAAGTCGGTATTCAAAGATTTTAACACAATTATTAAAAATATCAACTCCCTATTTAGTTAAATTTGATTCCACATGCTAACATAAATTATCACTTCTAGATCAATCAATATTGTTGAATCATATTAAACGCCGCGCGTAAATTGAATAAATCTTACGGTCAACGCTTCTCTATCAGAAATCGCGGACCAACTCACTCATTTTGATTCATTCAATCGTACGGTTGAGGGAATTAATTTCAATCCGATTTTTATTCTTTTCAATTCCTTAATCACATGGAATATCATCTGTGCTGACTTCATTACTAGGACCGGTTCTTATTTTGGTATATTAAATGAATAAATAAAACAACGAAACACTGTATTAATGAAAATTTGTGGGTATGATTTTAAAACTTTCTATTTGTAAACAAAATTTGAAAGAAAAAAATGGTAACGATTTTCAATTTTCTGAATTGCTTTTTGTCTGTATTAGAGGTGAGCAAAGGTTCTGAATATACATGGTTGACGACGGATTTTGGTCTAAGGGTAATATTGGAATATCACATCCGAGGTAATCCTCCTTCAATAGTGAATTTGTTTGGTTATGGGGGACCAAAAGCAAATTTAGCAAAAAACAGATAAACACAACAATCAACAAAGAGATTTAACGTGGTTCGGTGGATTTGGATCCGACCTACGTCCACAGACACAAACGGGATGATACTTTTATTACTTAAACACTCTTTTCGGGTCTCTTTTTTTTTTCTACAAGTCTTGAAGATTCAGATCCCTAATTTTTGATGCCCCTTTACACATATTCTGCCCTCCTATTTATAATATTACATAAATCAGACTCCTACTTGCATAAGAAATCCTATTTGAAACAATTTCCTTTTCCCATAAGGATTCCTAGTCAAAACTATTCCCTTTTCCCATAAGGATTCCTAATTAAAACTACCTTCACTTCTTTTATCCTATTCGGACACTGACTCATCAGTTTTCCCCATGAAAGTAGGATAACTTATCTTCTGGAGCATATCCCGCCATATTCCCGGTCTTCATGAGGTCGGTCATGATAGTCTTTTGTACTGAGAATGCTGCTACCGATCTGATCGTGCTCGGTCATCCGAACCAAAGTGGTCGGTTATCGGATCATAAAGTTCTCGGCCACTCACTCATGTGGTCGGGTCGGTATTAATGATCTTTGACCAAGGAGAAAATTACCCTTTTGCCCCTGTCGTGCTATCTTAAATACCATAGTGCCTAAAAACACCATCAACATATGTCCCATAGTTCTCGGTAACAACGAGTTTGCGAGTTGATGCCAGGAACTATAAAAAAGATGGTGTGCCGATGAATCCGTCGGTGGTCACTCCAGGAATCGCAGAGAAAAATGCGTTGGCTGCAAATCTGGTCCTTCCTGCCACCTTCATGTGCTCAGTCAACGAGGATCCCAATATCTACCCGTGGAGACAATGCTTTGCCCTTATGCTGACGACGACCGACTCGGTGGGACGTAACCCGACCCCGAGCTGAAATGAACACTTGGCTTCGGAGGAAATGTTACGTCCCCAGACCAAAAGGACGGACTCGGTGGGACACGACCCGACCCCGAGCTGAGATGAACACTTGGCCCTGGGGGAATGTTACGTCCCCAGACCAAAAGGACGGACTCGGTGGGACACGACCCGACCCCGAGCTGAGATGAACACTTGGCCCTGGGGGAATGTTACGTCCCCTGACCAAAAGGACGGACTCGGTGGGACACGACCCGACCCCGAGCTGAGATGAACACTTGGCCCTGCGGGAATGTTACGTCCCTAGACCAAAAGGACGGACTCGGTGGGACGTAACCCGACCCCGAGTTGAGATGAACACTTGGCCCTGGGGGAATGTTACGTCCCCAGACCAAAAGGATGGACTCGGTGGGACACGACCCGACCCCGAGCTGAGATGAACACTTGCCCTGGGGGAATGTTACGTCCCCAGACCAAAAGGACGGACTCGGTGGGACACGACCCGACCCCGAGCTGAGATGAACACTTGGCCCTGGGGGAATGTTACGTCCCCAGACCAAAAGGACGGACTCGGTGGGACACGACCCGACCCCGAGCTGAGATGAACACTTGGTCCGGGGGGAATGTTACGTCCCCAGACCAAAAGGACGGACTCGGTGGGACGTAACCCGTGTTGGACAGTTATGACCCATAGCGTCACTATTTGTACAAATCACTGTGTTGTTGTACAAATTAACTATGTGACAAGGAAATTGCGCTCTCATCATTTGTGATTAGATCACCCTAGATGTATAAATGAAGAGAGGTCCATATGATTAGTTCTTGGATTGAGATGATATGAGACAGTATCAGTCCACGAAGGATTAATCATTAAATATCCCTAGTCGTAGTATTATCGAGACAGGACATCGATAATGCGGAATAGGCTAGTATTGCACTTGTGCACGTTGTGAGGGCATAACGGGCATAGTTCTCATATATTTAAGTATTGGATACTTATGCAAGTGCGGTAGGAGGTTGTGTTTCATTGATGGTACGGGAAACAGCTTCGCTCTGGATAGACCCCCTCGGAATCCCATTGGTAGTATGACTGTGTGTCTATGGGAGTCCGACATCAGGGTAGGTGTATTTGGTCTTAACCTGAGACTTGCGCCGCTAATGCTTACGACAATCAATATACTTTGGTTGAGGTCGTCCAGGCTTTAACCGGTTTTGTGTACGCCAATGCTGTGTATATTGAGAATCGTAGAGTATTGGGTGTGATGTCAAGATGGAAGTATCACTCCAGTCATAGTGGAGATGATGTCACGTAGGATACGGTATTAGTACTCTAAAATGCTGCAGCTATCGGGGTATTATGACAAGGTCATGTATATCCGATTATAGAGACTAAGTACCAGACATCTGACATGTGTTTCGTACGGGGCAGACACAATACCAGCCCCAGGCCTAGCACGTGACTATCCGATACTGGATTGACATGCACGATACTACATATACTATGCCTGATAAAGATCACATATTCCTATAAGGATATTTCTGGAGAATTGGGTAGGCATGACGCTTTGCTAGAAGCCAACCTTGTCTTGTAAATCGGTAAAAACGTAGTACTTGGTACGTACGTATTCGGATAGTCCGACAACCGGATTTACTGCCAACATATCCGGAGATCTCATGGGTCGCTTCCCGAAGATTCACCGATGACGTATGACTCGCACTTTATTTAATCTGGGATTAAATGGAAGAGAGAGAAAATTATCTATGATTAATTACGACGAGAATTTTATCCGGGATAAAATTCGACGAGAAGAGAGAGAACGGTTAATTTGGAATTAATCGACAAAATAAATTTAATACATAAATTGGATTTTTCTATTTATTTATTTATTTGAGACTTGAATAATATATTCGATATATTAGCGGAAATTGGATTTCGACGCAAAGTTAAAATTGGATTTTAATTTCGGGCAAGCGAATTAATTCGGAATTAATTTGCGAGCGACTTTATAATTTTGCGCGAGGCATTATTATTTACTTAAATTTGATTTAATTACGTCGCAACGGGAAAATTCGTTAATTCGGAATTAACGGAACCGAACCCGAGCTTCGTCGCGTTGCCGCAATTGCCAATTTGTATTTTGAATATAATAAGTGGTAGGACCACTCCACTATCATTATTATATTATATATTGATGTAGTGGTTGGCAAAATCCATGGAATCTCACAAGCACCAAGTTAGTGCTTTGTATTTTAATAATTCCATGCATTGTGCTTTGAAATATATAATAAACTAAACTTAGTGTTTGCTTTTACAAAACACTAAGTCATTGTTTATTGTATTTGCACATGTCTCTATTTTTTTGGTCTAGGAACAAAGCCAAGCCTTGTTGACTTGGATCTCACTCTCTCATCTCTCACCAAATTCGGCCATGGAAGGCCTTGTTCTCTCCCTCTCCCATTCGGCTTTCCAAGCCATTTTCTTCTTGATTTTCTTGGCTAGGCCGAAACTACAAGGAAGAATAAGGAAGATTTATGGTAGATCTTTCTATTGCTAGCACAAAAAGGGTCATCCGTAGGTGATAGGGAAACTAACTCTTGAGCATGGAATCACCATTTGTGAAGCTTGGAGCTTGGAGCATCAATGGAGGACACCTTGGCCGAACCTTGGAGCATTCATGGAGGGCAAGGACCGAATCATGAAGACACAAAAATGGAACCAAAACCGTGAGCACCTTGGAGGAAAAGCTTGAAGATTTTTGTTGTTCCTTGCATCGCACAAATCCGATCTATGTAAGTATGATTCCGCCATACTTCTTTGATGTACTCACACATGTTTCATTGCTTGAATGATCCCGGGAATATAGTAGAAATCCAACAGTGGTATCAGAGCGATAAAAGCATGAAACTTGATTAGGGTTAAAATTGGGTAAATTGATTTTAAGCATGTTTGAGTAAAATTTCTTTTTGAGCATGCTTGTTAATGAATGACTTGGAGTTATTTGTTATCAATTTGATGAAAAATGGATTTGATCAATTTTTCTCCTTTTTTGATAGGCTTGGCCGAATCTTCAAGCTACCCTAACATCATGGTGATTTTTGATTTTGACCATTGGATGAGTTGAAATCATTTGGGTAAGGTTGATTTTGGACTTAATTGGATTAAAACCGAATTGGACATGAAAAATCCCTATATTGCCGTGAGATGTAGCATGGTAAATGACTTGATTTTTGGATCAAATGTGTTGGACATGTGTTGAAGATGATGAACATAATTAATTGGATAAATTGGTATTTTTGGAAATATTAATTTGGTTAATTAATTATGACATACACTTTAATTAATTAGATTATGAAATTTGGAATT
This sequence comes from Zanthoxylum bungeanum, assembly GCA_019454045.1. Classification (NCBI taxonomy): domain Eukaryota; kingdom Viridiplantae; phylum Streptophyta; class Magnoliopsida; order Sapindales; family Rutaceae; genus Zanthoxylum; species Zanthoxylum bungeanum. The sequence continues at coordinate 23,189 of SKCR01049087.1, forward strand.
TTGGTAATTTAATTAATTGGGCCTAATTTGGAATTGGACTTGAAAAGTTTTAATTGGGCTTAATGGGCTTTGTTGTACAAAGTTAGGTTTAGGCTAAATTGGTTGGATCCAATTGGGCCCAAAACCATATCCATAAAGTCCAATTATGGCTAATGGACTTTTAAAATTTAATTGGGCCTAATGGGCCGAAATTGGTTTCTAGGCTTAAGGGGTTACTCCTTGATTGGGCTTTGGTTGCCGAAGCCCATGCCTTAAGAAATTAATTAAAGCCCATTGGACTTTAATTAAATTGACATTGGATGTTAATCGGGCTTTGAGACCCGTAACGATTAGATTTGGAATCTAAGTCGCAAAGGTTCGTTAATAAAGTGTAATATTTAATTTGGAATTAAATAATAAATTAGTATTAAATACATATTAAATTGGTTTTAATGTTGTAGTTTAATATGATTCAAGAATTCGTACTTTGAGCACTTATTCGCAATACGAGTCGGACTCGCACAAAATCAAATCGTTGTTTGAACATTGGATGGTCATAATATTCAGATTAATTAATTAGATTAGATTGATTGATAACATGCTTGTGTGAATACATGGATGCGATGTATGAATAATGCATATCGGATGGATATTAGTTGGGTGAGGGCAATTTTGGAAATTGTTGTAATAAATTTAGAATTTATTAAATTGGACCTGCGTGTCCAGCCTTATCTCTTGACTCTGTGTATTTCTCTTCTCACCTATCCCCCTCAATGTAAATGAGGTTTCTTTAGAAGTGTTATGTAATTGGGTAGAAGTAATACTAGTGCTAGCTTGAGAGAGGAAAAATTGATTTGATCTAGGATCAATGTATAAAAGTATCCATCTGCATATCATTATTATTTATTTTATACGCACTTTATTATGTGTTTAGAATGCATGCTTAAGGGTGTATGATGATGAGACCTTAACAAAGATAATAAATTGGTTGCCAATTTACACGCGAAAAACCCTCAAATTATATTAAGCGTTTTTCCTTCCATTGGGTGATTCTTGCTCAAGATCTAAGATTGGCATTGGGTTGTTGGCCAAAGTCAAGCCCTTTTGTCCGTCAAGGATGTGTTTGAATCATGAGAGTTTTGTTCCATATCGGTGTCTTGTCCAAGTTGTGGTTTGTTGGCCAATGTCAAGACCACTTCTTGTCACTCGACATTGATTACGAAGCTTTCCATGGTCAATGGGTCGCGTTTAACTGGGATCACTAAGTTTGTTGTGCCAAAGCCAAGGCTTAGTTGATTCAGAGGAAAAAGGTTAGGGAATATATTCGATATATTGGCATATATAAGATATATGTTTAGGATTTGGATACCACCTACAGGATCTAGGAATTGGATGGGATCCAATTGATCTTCGAGATCTACCTAGTTAATTATCATACAATTTGTTGGCCAAAGTCAAGATTGTGTAATATTTAACGGGATCCTAGCCCACTAGGAAACACGGTTTCCCGAGTACTCGACAGAGGGTTAGAGGCTCGCCGAAAAATAGTGGGAGGCAAGTATTAGATTTGCAATACTCGTTTAATTACTTGCCATATGCGCTCAATCAAATATTATTTCGTCGTTAAATTAAATGTTAGTTGGACTAATATTTAAATTGTTGTTTTAATAAACAGTTAGACTGTATTATAGTTGATTATATATAATTGGATTATATTAATCAATATATTCGAATTAATTAATTTCAGTTTACAGTTGATTTTATAATTGGATTATAGTAATCAATGTAATTGAGGTTAATTAATTTAGATTATATTTGATTATATAGTTGGACTATTATAATCATTATAATAAATAGTACCACAAATCGTTGATTAAATAGTTAGACTATTAAAATCAAGATATAAAAATTGAAAGATTGACATTTAAAACATAATCCTGGGGAAAATGTGTTTAAATGGTTTAATTTTCATATTGGGAATAAATTTAAGGATGGTCCTGGAAAATAAGAAGTTACTTTATTTGATAAAATAACATATTAGGCCTAAGCCTGGAGTTAAGCAAATAATTGGAACATGATATATAGAATATTCATTTAATGATAATTATAGTGCTTAATCCATTATACTTGTCATATAGACTCCTTAATTTCTGAATCAGAACCAAGGATTAGATCCTTAAAGTATGATAATGAAATTGAAGGATCTTTATAAATCTATACTTTGATTTTAGAAAGTACTAGAATTGCAATAAATAATTCTTGGAGAATTAATGACTATTCTCAAGGAGACAAAGTCAAAGTTTGCAATTACGCAAGTAGTGTAAGGCACACCTTACTTCAATATTCTAGAACCCGAAGCTTGGCCAAAGGCTACCGGAATATTGAAAATGGCAAAGGAAAAATCATTATTATCTTCTAGGAAGATAAAATGACATATCCCAAGAAGGAATTGAAGACGAGCAAGGCTCTGACTTCAAAAATGATTGTCATAATTATGTTCACAGCTAGTATTAAAATTAAATTTTAGATACTTAGTGTGGTATATAAAATATATATGTATTGATATTCAGAATCTGCTTTGAGCAGGATAATGACATCAATTGAGATTTATCTGCGAATTGGAAACGGGATGAAAGTCGCTCTTTTAACCGTAGATACCTGAATTTAGGAACTACCTTCAGGTTTGTACTTAAATTGGGGAATTGTTATATATGTAACTAGTTTGACTAGGAACATTATCTTTATATCAGTGTTTAATCCGTTGCGGATGAACCTTTATATTCTAGAACACTAAAGTGTTTCATTATATAAAGATGATGATATTAGATAAACACATAAGATGTAAATAACAATATTTATATTTTGAATATGAATAAAATCTCAAACATATGTATATTCGTGACCTTACGGATGTGGCATCGCGTTATGGTTATATGTCTTTTGAAACATAAATCAGAAACCTTTTAAAGTTTCGACACGAAATAGACAAATAGATTGGCTATAGTATTATACCTTCACGGTAAGACCGAGATGGAAAATACTTAAGTAGTAAGTTTCTCGAGGACTCCTAACGGAACACGTCAATATGACGGTGTGTCCAAACGGGATAAACTGAATTTTGTTAGACATGATAAGGTTAATCATGAGTCGTTTGAGTTACCATTTCCTTCAACGGATACGTATTAACAGTGCAAAACTTATTTAGAATAAGGTTCCATAAAAATCTGTTTGACAGATTACATATTAGATATGAACGGGAAAGAAATCGGGTTTCTCATTCCTAAGAATGTTGGGCATATGTTTGGATGATACCAAACTAGAACCCAAAAAGGATAAATGCCAAATTGTATAGTTATCCTAGGGATACCAAAGTATAGTACTTATACAACTCACTAAGAGAACAATGTGATTGTTGCTCACCATGTTATTTTCCTGAGAGGAATACCGGTATGCAATGGTAAGTGGGAGGATAGTAAAATTCGATGAAAATCGGAGTAATACTGTTCAAGGCACCGAATCCTATTGGAACATAAATAATTCATCAATGATGAAATCTATACCAATAATCTTCGAATACACAAGAACCGCGTAGATCGGAGAGAGTCAGAAGACAACCTGGGGTATGGGTTTCTGATCTCACCTCATAAATATGTTTATCTTGTTGAGGAATACCAACTGACTACGTATGAGGAAGTGATACAAGGTATCGACTCCATATTATGGCAAAGTGCCATAAGTCCGAAATGGATTCCATGTATATCAACTATGTTTGGACACTAGTTGATGTACCGCAAGGCATTGTGCCTATTGGTACTAATGAGTCTTCAAGGCAGACATACATGGATGGCAACATACCAACGTACTAAGCTAGGCTTGTAGCAAAAAGGTGTCGTTATCAACATTGTGTTGATTACGATGAAACCTTTTAACTGTTGCCACGGTAAATCCATTTGGATAATGCTTGCTGATGCTGCATGTTTCATTTATGAAATATGGCAGCTGAACGGGAAAATCGCTTTCCTGAAATGGAAACCTTTTGGACGATGTTTACAACATCCTGACGGTTTTGTCGTACCAAAACTAGCAAACAAGGTTTGCAGGTTATTCAATCCATAGAGGGATTGAAGCAAGCATTAGATTCTTGGAATTCTCTTTTTGTTGTAATCATAATGGTGTATGATTTGATACAAAACGAAATTAATTCTTGTGTAAATAAGGAGGTTAGTGGGAGCGCACTGACAGTGGCTGTCCTATAAAATAATGATAATACGTCATTTCTTGCAAATGATATTCCCATAATACAATCGGCGAAAGCTTGGCTTTTGAGAAAATTCTCCGTAGAATTCTTGGGAGTAACAACATTTATTCTAGGAATAAAGATCTACTGGGATAGATTTGAAGTTGTTAACACTCTCCGAGAAACCGTACATTAAAGAATGTACGTGACCTAGTGTCTCATACGCTTTGAGCATATGGATTCACAATCAGGCCAATCCAAGTGAAAGTCACTGGATTGAAGTTAAGAACACACTTAGTATCTTAGAGAACTAAGGATGAAATCTTAATCTATGGAGATGGAGAACTTGATGTGACTGGGATCACTACAGCAAGTTTCCTAACCGATAAAATGACTATGAGTCGCTAAACGGTACTATATAGTTTGAAGAACGGGACAGTGAGCTGGAAATCTTCCGAGCAAGATACTGTTGCCGAATAAACAACAAATACGGGTTATTGCTGCAGCTGAGGCAGCAATAGAAGCCATTTGGGTTGATAAAAAAATCTAATTAGATTAGATATAGTTTTGTTAGCAGCTGAGCTAGGCGTCAGCGCAGGCTAAAGAATTATTGGTCTCATCAACGATCCAGATATAAACTTCAACTATTCATCTGATTCGTTCTGATCATACATCGTGGCGATGTGATGATCGAATAAATCGCATCAGACGATAATCATGCAAATCCGCTGACGAAAGCCTTTCCACAGCAGTTTGAGCGAACCGTACATAGTTCGGGTGTTAGACACTCGAGTGACTGGCTATAGGCCAAGTGGGAGATTGTTGGACAGTTATGACCCATAGCGTCACTATTTGTACAGATCACGGTGTTGTTGTACAAATTAACTATGTGACAAGGAAATTGCGCTCTCATCATTTGTGATTAGATCACCCTAGATGTATAAATGAAGAGAGGTCCATATGATTAGTTCCTGGATTGAGATGATATGAGACAGTATCAGTCCACGAAGGATTAATCATTAAATATCCCTAGTCGTAGTATTATCGAGACAGGACATCGATAATGCGGAATAGGCTAGTATTGCACTTGTGCACGTTGTGAGGGCATAACGGGCATAGTTCTCATATATTTAAGTATTGGATACTTATGCAAGTGCGGTAGGAGGTTGTGTTTCACTGATGGTACGGGAAACAGCTTCGCTCTGGATAGACCCCCTCGGAATCCCATTGGTAGTATGACTGTGTGTCTATGGGAGTCCGACATCAGGGTAGGTGTATTTGGTCTTAACCTGAGACTTGCACCGCTAATGCTTACGACAATCAATATACTTTGGTTGAGGTCGTCCAAGGCTTTAACCGGTTCTGTGTACGCCAATGCTGTGTATATTGAGAATCGTAGAGTATTGGGTGTGATGTCAAGATGGAAGTATCACTCCAGTCATAGTGGAGATGATGTCACGTAGGATACGGTATTAGTACTCTAAAATGCTGCAGCTATCGGGGTATTATGACAAGGTCATGTATATCCGATTATAGAGACTAAGTACCAGACATCTGACATGTGTTTCGTACGGGGCAGACACAATACCAGCCCCAGGCCTAGCACGTGACTATCCGATACTGGATTGACATGCACGATACTACATATACTATGCCTGATAAAGATCACATATTCCTATAAGGATATTTCTGGAGAATTGGGTAGGCATGGCGCTTTGCTAGAAGCCAACCTTGTCTTGTAAATCGGTAAAAACGTAGTACTTGGTACGTACGTATTCGGATAGTCCGACAACCGGATTTACTGCCAACATATCCGGAGATCTCATGGGTCGCTTCCCGAAGATTCACCGATGACGTATGACTCGCACTTTATTTAATCTGGGATTAAATGGAAGAGAGAGAAAATTAATCTATGATTAATTACGACGAGAATTTTATCCGGGATAAAATTCGACGAGAAGAGAGAGAACGGTTAATTTGGAATTAATCGACAAAATAAATTTAATACATAAATTGGATTTTTCTATTTTATTTATTTATTTGAGACTTGAATAATATATTCGATATATTAGCGGAAATTGGATTTCGACGCAAAGTTAAAATTGGATTTTAATTTCGGGCAAGCGAATTAATTCGGAATTAATTTGCGAGCGACTTTATAATTTTGCGAGGCATTATTATTTAATTAAATTTGATTTAATTACGTCGCAACGGGAAAATTCGTTAATTCGGAATTAACGGAACCGAACCCGAGCTTCGTCGCGTTGCCGCAATTGCCAATTTGTATTTTGAATATAATAAGTGGTAGGACCACTCCACTATCATTATTATATTATATATTGATGTAGTGGTTGGCAAAATCCATGGAATCTCACAAGCACCAAGTTAGTGCTTTGTATTTTAATAATTCCATGCATTGTGCTTTGAAATATATAATAAACTAAACTTAGTGCTTTGCTTTTACAAAACACTAAGTCATTGTTTATTGTATTTGCACAAGTCTCTATTTTTTGTCTTGGAACAAAACCAAGCCTTGTTGACTTGGATCTCACTCTCTCATCTCTCACCAAATTCGGCCATGGAGGCCTTTGCACTCTCCCTCTCACATTCGGCTTTGCAAGCCATTTTCTTCTTGATTTTCTTGGCTAGGCCGAAACTACAAGGAAGAATAAGGAAGATTTATGGTAGATCTTTCCATTGCTAGCACAAAAAGGGTCATCCGTAGGTGATAGGGAAACTAACTATTGAGCATGGAATCACCATTTGTGAAGCTTGGAGCTTGGAGCATCAATGGAGGACACCTTGGCCGAACCTTGGAGCATTCATGGAGGGCAAGGACCGAATCATGAAGACACAAAAATGGAACCAAAACCGTGAGCACCTTGGAGAAAAGCTTGAAGATTTTTGTTGTTCCTTGCATCGCACAAATCCGATCTATATAAGTATGATTCCGCCATACTTCTTTGATGTACTCACACATGTTTCATTGCTTGAATGATCCCGGGACTATAGTAGAAATCCAACAACCCGACCCCGAGCTGAGATGAACACTGGCCCTGGGGGAATGTTACGTCCCCAGACCAAAAGGACTGACTCAGTGGGACGAAACCCGACCCCGAGTGCGGAATGAATGCTACTACCGATCTGATCGTGCTCGGTCATCAACCAAAGTGGTCGGTTATCGGATCATAAAGTTTCTCGACCACTCACTCATGTGGTGGGTCGGTATTAATGATCTTTGACCAAGGAGAAAATTACCCTTTTGCCCCTGTCGTGCTCTCTTAAATACCATAGTGCCTAAAAACACCATCAACATACATTGTTGGACGGTTTTTTTTTCGTTTTTAAGGTAATTCAGAAATCAGCCCCCTCGAATAAATTTCCCCTAGCAGCGATAGTTTTGGTTAGTAGTGACCCAAAATAAATATAACAAGCAGACGGATAGTAGTGAACCAAAATAAATATAACAAGCAGACGGATAATCACAAAGATAAGGATTTACGTGGTTCGGCGGAGAGTGACTCCAACCTATGTCTACGGGAGGAAGTGGTTAATTTATTACCTGCCCGGGGTCAAAACCGACCCAATCTACAAGTGGTGTGGTGAGCATACAAAGAGGTTTATAACTTCTCGGGTCTTAAACAAGCCCGTTACAAAGCTCTTAAATAATCGGATACAGACTAGTTTTTCTCTCTATCACTAAATTATAAGCTCTTGCTCTCTTTACAAGTAGTGAGATATGAATCCGTAGCTTCAACCCATTTATATAGGATTCCAAATTCACTATTCCACCGCACATGACGTCAACTAGTGTCACTGCCATCTTTGTAGTAACAACACTCCCCAACTAACCACAATTCAGCGAATCAAAATACTTTTTTTTCCTGTCATTACACTGACATATAGTGACTTTGCCCTGCTACTACACCGCCTTATGGCGGCTGGCAGGGGGTACCTCCAATAAGAACCGTTGCTTTTTGCACAATCGTCATTAGCCTTCCATAAGCTCTTCTACTTGGGTATATGTCATATAACCTTAATTAGAGATAGATTTAAGATTCCTTCCAAGCTCCTCGATTGGCATATCGAGGTGAATGATGCTTGGCCATACTTCCTCTGACTTTCTTAACTTGGTCGGGTCAGTACCATTAACCACCTCGGGTCGGTTTCCACAAGTGTTCAAATGTTGTCAAATCTAATACTACCCCTCTAGGTCGGGTCGGCATTCCAACTTTGCTCTATCGGTTGGTCTTGCACTGCACCACCCTATGGCAGCTGGTAGGGGCTACCTCCAATAAAAATCATTGTTTTTCGCACAATCATCATTAGCCTTACAGAAGCTCATCATTTCTACTAGGGCATACATCACATGACCTCAACTAGAGACTGATGTGAGATTCCTACTAAGCTCCTCGATTGGCATTCTGAGGTGAATGATGCTTGGCCAGACTTCCTCTGACTTTTTTAACTTGGTCGGGGCTGTAATACTAACCACCTCGGATTGAATTCCATAAATGCTCAAATGTTGTCAAATATAATACTTCCCCTCTAGGTCGGGTCAGTATTCCAACTTTCTCTATCAGATGGTTTTTCCATCATTAGAACTTCTCATTGCCATCAGTCCTTCTCCACCATCTTCTGATCAAGTAAAAAGCCTATTCCCCCCTTCTTTGGTATTTGAACTTCCTTATGGTGAAAAACCACCATCAACATATGTCCCATAGTCCTCGGTATCAACGAGTTAGTGAGTTGATGTCGGGAACGTCGAAAAAGATGGTGGTACATGAAGTTGGAGACCGATCTGATATCCTCGGGCTGATACTCATATAGGTAATTCATACTGCTTCAACTTGATATCTCGTGGCACCTTTCCAATAATTGGAATGCTTTTGAAGAAAAACTTATCCCTCATGCTGCTGCTCAAATCCATCAGATCCAATACTTGGAATGTTACCATATCCATCACTTTTTCTTAGACCCTACCACTACCACGATACCCTGAGGCTGCTATCCCCTAATTGAGCATTTGCTTACCAAATAAATCAACAATCAACATTCAATTTCATGCAATTAACATATCCAATTGTTAAATTCAAAAAATTACCATGAGAATTACTAGGGCTCCATTCGGCCAATATTAGGATTTTGGGGAAATGTTTGATCCAATCAATTTCACAAATCCAATGACGCACAAATCCAATTCATCATCATCCAACCGCAACCAAACAACCAATTTCGAATTTTCATACTCCAAGCATAAAATTCCCAAATTAAAGTTTAGAAACCTAAAATTCAAATCAAGTTTATATTGGCTATGTTACCATTTTTAGCGTCTTGGACATGCCAAGGATCTCTAAACATGATTCTAGTGTGAATAAAATCAAAATAAGTTACGGAGGACTTACATTGATCGGTAGAGAAGTTTAAAACTTTCATGGATGTAGAAGCTCCAAGCTAGATCGTTGAGTTCTAAACTCAAGGGTGAGTTTCCATATCACCTTCAAAAACTCCCAAAGTTCTAGCTTTGATCAATTTGTGAAGCAAAATTTCTTCCCTATGAAGCATGAAGCTCACGGTTTTGGAAAGAAAATGGAGAGAATGAATAGTGTTTTAAGTTTCCAAAACTTGTTACCAAAAGTTGTGTGTGTTGTTAAATAATCTAATTACTTTTCAAACCACTTCCATCACAATTAAATGTAGCCAACTACTCACATCAAGTGTCAAAAGGTTGATGTAAGTAAAGTGGGTCCCACCACTTTAAATTCAAAATTTGAGTTGGCTTACTCAACACACTTTGGGCCCGGTTTGTTTAATCCGTCTAAACAAATTTTCCGTCGCTTCGTAATAAATCTAATTTAATTAAATAATATACCCAGTAAAATTATTACGGAAGTCGCTTACGAATTAATTCCAAATAAATCTGTTCGCTTCAATTAAATCCAATTTTAATTCTGTATTGAAATCCAATTTCAATTAATATATCCGATATATTATTTAGCCCAATTAAATAAATTAAATAGAAAAATCCAATTTAACTATTAAATTTATTTTACCGATTAATTCCAAATTAATCGCTTCTCCCTCTTCATGAATTAATCCCAGATTAATTCATGACGTAATTAATCCCAGATTAATTTTTCTCTCATTTAATTAATCTCAGATTAATTCTTGCCGTAATTAATCCCAGATCAATTTTCTCTCTCATAATTAATCCCAGATTAATTCTGTTTCGAGTCAAGTGTCATCGGTGAATTTTCGGGAAGCGACCCTAGAGATCCATGGATATGTTGGTAGTAAATCCGATTGTCGGACTATTCGACACGTGCATACCACGTGCCACATTCTCACCAATTTACAAGTCATAGTTGGCTTCTAGCAAAGAACCGTGCCTACCCAAATCTCCAGAATATATTCAACATGGAATATATATAATCTGTATCAGGCGTAGTATACAATGTATTGCGTAATACGATCCAGTATCGGATGTCACATGTTAGGCCTAGGGCTGGAATTGTGTTTGCCCCGTACGAAGCATATATCAGATCACTAGCAACCAGTCTCTATAATCAGATAATCATGACCTAGTCATACTATCCCGATAGCTGCAGCATTTAAGAGTACTAGTTTTGTATCCCTGCATGATCATCATCTCCAAATGACTGAAGTGATACTTCCATCTTAACATCACACCCAATACACTATGATTCTCAGTATACCCAGAAGAGGCGTACACAGAACCTGTTAAAGCTCCGGACGACCAAAACCAAAGTGTACTGATTGTCGCAAGTATTAGCGATGCAAGTCTCAGGTTAAAACCACATACACCTACCCTGATTCGGATTCCCATAGACACATAGTCATACTACTAATGGGACTCCGATGGGTCTATCCAGAGCGAAACTGTTCCCGGTCCATTAGCTAACAGAACCTCATATCACACTTGCATAACTATCAAATACTTAAATATATGAGAACTATACCGTTAAGCTTCCATAACGCGCACAAGTGTAATACTAGTCTATTCCGTATTATCGATGTCTAGTCTTGATAATACTACGACTAGGGATATTTAATGATTAACCTTTCGTGGATTAATACTGTCTCATATCTTATTAATCCGATACTAATCATATGGACTTTTATCATTTATATATCCAAGCAATCCAATTACAAAATGATAAAAGAGCAATTTCATTTGTCATATAGTTAATTTGTACAAAGAACACCATGTCTTTTACAAATAGTGATGCTATGGGTCATAATTGTCCAACAATCTCCCACTTGGCCTATGGCCAATCACTCAAGTGTCCAACACCTAAACTATGTACAGGTCGATCAAATTTATGCTGAGATATCTCTTTCATCGGTGGATATGGAAGGTTCTGAAATGATCTTTTCGATCTTAAATCGCCATGATGTATGATCTCACGAATGAGATGAAACCGCCGAAGTACATTCTTGGATCATTGATGAGACCATGGTTCCTTAGCCTGTGTTGTATCCCAGCTTAGCTGCTAACAGAACTACTCTTAATCCAATTAGGAATTTTATAGATCCAAAATGCTTCTTTTGCTGCCTCAGTCGCAATAATATATTCCGCTTTTATTGTTGAATCGGCAATAGTATCTTGCTTGGAAGATTTCCAGCTCACTGTTCCGTTGATAAATAAAATATGTACCCTTATTGTGACTTACAGTCGTCTTTATCGGTTTGGAAACTTGCATGGGTGAACCCAGTCACTTCAAGTTCTCATTCTCCATAACTAACAAAGCATCCTTAGTTCGTCTAAGATACTCAAGGATGTTCTTTACATCAATCCAGTGACCATCACCTGGATCCGCGTGATTGTGACTCCACATGCTCAAAGCATATGAGACACCAGGTCGCGTACATGTTTGTCAAAGTATGAGTTCTCGGAGAGTGCCAACAACTTTTAGATCTATCACAGTAGATCCTTATTTCTAGAATAAAGGTTGCCTCTCCCAAGAACTTCATGGAGAATTTTAATGAAAGCCAAGCTTTCACTGATTTTAGTATGGGAATGTCATTGCTAAGAAGCAATACCACATCAACGTATAGGACAATCATTGTCAGTGCGCTCCCACTAACCTTCTTATAAACACAAGAATCATCTCTGTTTTGAATGAAACCATATTCTAATATGATCTCATCAATACGTTGGTTCCAAGAACGCAATGCTTGCTTCAATCTATAAATGGATCGTTTTAACATGCAAAACTTGTTTGCATGTTTTTTTTAGTGTTCCCAGAACATGCCAAGATCGTCTAAGAGTGATTTGTTTGTGAACAAAATCAAAAGAGTTGCGGAAAATACTCACATTGATCGGATGAGTTCAAAACTTTTTATGCATTTCGGTGGAAGCTCCAAGCCTTCTTGAGTGCTTCCAGCACTTGGGGAGTTTTCCCTATCACCTTGATTCACTCCTTGATGTGCTAGCAAGAACAAAATGAAAGAAAATTGCTCTCCCAATAGGCAATGGAGTTCGGCATTTGAGAGAGAGAAGAGGAATAGTTTGTTTTGCTTATTTTGTTCTAAAACAAAAAGTGTTACTCAAGTTGACTTGTCAAAAATGTGTATATGCATTTTCAAAAGAAAAACAAAACAAAAAGTGTGTTGGAGAAGCTATATCATAAAAGCTCTCAACCACTTTCATCAACTTGAATGACAAGTGATGTAAGTTGGGGGTCCCACTCTAAATTCAAATTTAAGTCGGACAATTCAACACTCAATTTCGCTCGGGCCCGGATTCGTTTAATCCGAATTAAATGAATTTTCGTTTCGACTTAATTAAATCCAATTTAATTAATAATAATGCCTCACAATATTATTACGTAAGTCGTTTACGAATTAATTCTAAATTAATTCATTCGCTTGAAATAAAATCCAATTTTAATTCTGCATTGATATCTAATTTCAATTAATATATCTAATTTATTATTTTAGCCTAATAAAATAAATTAAATAGTAAAATCTAATTTCACCATTAAATTTATTTTACCGATGAATTCCAAATTAACCGCGTTCTCTCTTCTTCACGAATTAATCCCAGATTAATTCATGACGCAATTAATCCCAGATTAATTCTTTCTCTATTAATTAATCCCAGATTAATTCTTGTCGTAATTAATCCCAGATTAATTTTCTCTTTCATAATTTATCCAGATTAATTTTCTGTTTGAGTCAAATCTCATCGGTGAATCTTTGGGAAGCGACCCAAAAGATCCCTGGATATGTTGGCAGTAAATACGGTCATCGGACTATCCGAATACGTACGTACCCGGTACCACGTTCTTACCGATTTACAAGACATGGTTGGCTTCTAGCAAAGCACCGTGCCTTTCCAATTCTCCAGAAATATTCTTTAAAGGAATATGTAATATTTGTCAGGCGTAGCATACGTAGTATTGCGTATTACGATCCAATATCTAATGTCACATACTAGGCCTGAGGATGGAATTGTGTCTGCTCTGGATGAAGCATATATCGGATCTCTAGTAACTAGTCTCTATATTCGGATAATCATGACCTAGTCAAATTATCCCGATGACTGCAGTACTTAAGAGTACTAATTCTGTATCCTACGTGATCATCATCTCCATATGACTGAAGTGATACTTCCATCTTCACTTCACACCCAATACACCACGATTCACAGTATACCCAGAAGAGTCGTACACAGAACCTGTTAATGCCTCGCACGACCAGAACCAAAGTATACTGATTTTCGTAAGTATTATCGATGCAAGTCTCAGGTTAAGACCAAATACACCTACCCTGATGCGGATTCCCATATACACATAGTCATACTACCAATGGGATTCTGAGGGGTCTATCCAGAGTGAAGCTGTTTACGTACCATCGGTGAACATAACCTCCTATTACACTTGCATGAGTATCCAATACCCAAATATATGAGAACTACGTCGTTACGCTTCCATAACACGCACAAGTGTAATACTAGCATATTCCGCATTATCGATGTCCAGTCTCGATAATACTACGACTATGGATATTTAATGATTAAACCTTTGTGGATTAATATTGTCTCTTATCTTATTAATCCAGTACTAATCATATGGACTTTTATCATTTATATATCCAGGTAATCCAATTACAAATGATAAAAGATCAATTTACTTTGTTACATAGTTAATTTGTACAACAATAACATGTTCTATACAAATAGTGATGCTATGGGTCATAATTGTCCAATAATCTCCCACTTGGCCTATAGCCAATCACTCAAGTGTCCTACACCTGAACTATGTACGGGTCGCTCAAACTTCTGCTGAGAAACAGCTTTCGTCAGTGGATTTGCAATGTTATCATCTGATGCATTTTATTCGATCATCACATCGCCACGATGTATGATCTGACGAACCAGATGAAATAGTCGAAGTATATACTTGGATCATTGATGAGACCGCGGTTCCTTAGCCTGTGTTGTAGCCTAGCTTAGCTGCTAACAGAACTACTTCTAATCCAATTAGGATTATATAGATCCAAATTGCTTCTATTGATGCCTCATCTGCAGCAATGTTCCGTTCTTGTTGTTTATTCGGTAATAGTATCTTACTTGGAAGATTTCCTGCTCACTGTTCCGTTATTCAAACTAAATATGTACCCTTATTGCGACTTAAGTCATCTTTGTCGGTTTGGAAAGTTGCAGCGGTGAACCTAGTCACCTCAAGTTCTCATTTCCCTATATTTCCAGAAAACATCCTTAGTTCGTCCAAGATACTCAAGGATTTTCTTTACATTAATCGATTGACCATCACATGGATTGACCTTATAGCGTCTATATATGTTTAAAGCATATAAGACACCAGGTCACATACATTTCAAAAACGTACTAGCTCTGGGAGGGTTTTCAGCAGCTTTCTAGATCTATCCCAGTAGATCTTTATTCCTAGAATAAAGCCTGATTCTCCCAGGTATTCCATGGAGAATTTTAATGAAAGCCAAGCTTTCACCGATTATTTTATGGGAATGTTATTGCTAAGAAGCAATACATCATCAACTTATAGGACATTCACTATCAGTGCGCTCCCACTAACCTTCTTATATACACAAGAATCATTTTCGTTTTTAATGAAATCATAAACCATTATGATCTCATCAAAACTTTGATTCCAAGAACGTTATGCTTGCTTCAATCCATAAATGGATCAAATTAACTTGCAAACCTTATTTACATGTTTTGGCACGATAAAACCGTCATGATTTTCTTTACATCCTCTAAAAGGTTTCCGTTAAGGACAACTATCATATTTCATAAACAAAATATGCAGCATTAGCAAGTATTATCCGAATGGATTTAATCATGGCAATAGATAAAAGGTTTCGTCGTAATTGACACCATGTCGTAACGATATCATTTCTGTATAAGCCTAGTTGTATACATTTATATGTTGCCATCCATGTATGTCTTCCTTGAAGACTCATATAGTACCAATAAGCACAATTCCTTTTGGTATTTCAACCAGTGTTCAAACTTGGTTGTATACATGGAATCCATTTCGTACTTCATGGCATTTTGCCATATAGCGGAGTCGATACCTTGTATCGCTACCTCATACCTAGCTGGCTCTTTATCCTCAATAAGATTGATATCTACATGAGGTGAGATCAGAAACCCATACCTCCCAGGTTGTTTTCTGAATCTCTAACCTACGTGGTTCTTATGTATTCGAAGATTATTGGTACAGCTTCATCCCTGATGAACTGTTGCTGTTCCGTGAGGACTCGGTGCCTGGAACAGTATTACTCTGATTTTCATCGAGTTTTACTTTCCTCCCACTTACCACTGCATATAGGAATTCCTATTAGGAAAACCGCTTGGAGAGCAAAAATTACATTGTTCTCTTGTGAGTTGTATAAGTATTATACTTTGGTTTCCCTAGGACAACCTACAAATAGGCACTTATCTGATTTGGGTTCTAGTTTGGTACGATCCAAACATTTAGCGTATGCCCAGCATTCCCAAATCTTCAGGAATGAGAAACCCGGTTTCTTTTCTTTTTATATCTAATATGAAGTCTGTCTAATAGATTTTCATGGAACCATATTCAAAATAAGTATTGCACTGTTTAATGTGTATCCTCAAAAGGAAATTGGTTGCTGAGAGTGACTCATCATTAACCTTACCATGTCCAACAAAGTTTGGTTTCTCTGTTCGGACACACTATCAAATTGAGGTGTCCCGGGAGGAGTCCACTGTGAAAGAATACCATACTCTTTTATGTAATCTTGAAACTCAAATCTTTAAGTATTTTACACTATGGTCCAACCGTAATGTCTTTAATACTTTTACCGGTCTGTTTTCTTACTTCGTGTCGAAAACTCATTGAATTACTCAAAAGTTTCTGACTTGTGTTTCATAAGATACACATAACCGT
>SKCR01049088.1:0-39989 GCA_019454045.1 Zanthoxylum bungeanum
TGTTAAATTTACCAAAGAAAGTTGCTGAATACTTACATTGGTTGGATGAATTTGAAAATTTTTCTTTGAAGATGGAAGCTCCAAGCCTTCTATTAGTGTTACAACACTTGGGTGAGTCTTCCTATAGCCTTCCTTTGACTCCTTCTTGTGCTAGCATATTTAGAATTTTGTAACAAAACTCCATGGGAGAAGCATGAAGCTCACGGCTTCAAGGAGAAGAAAGAGAGATGGTTGCTGTGAATAGTAACCTTATCCAACTTCCAAAGTCAACAAGTTAATTTATACTTAGGTTGTGTGTGGGATTTGGTTAGTGTGTGTAAAAGCAATCCAAGCTTTACACTGAACAAATCAAATCCAAAATGAAGCTTAACCGCTTCCACCATTAGTCAAACAAGTGATGTAAGTGAAGTAGGTCCCAATACTTTTAAATTCCAAATTTAAATCAACACACAACTTCACTCGGGCCTAAGTTCATTTAATTCTGAACTAAACAATTTTGTTATTGCGACATAATTAAATCCAATTTAATTAAATAATAATACATAGCAATATTATTACGAAAGTTGCTTGCAAATTAATTCTAAATTAATTCGTTCGCCCGGATTAAAATTCAATTTTAATTCTGTTTTGAAATCTAATTTCATTTAATATATCCAATATATTATTTTAGTCCAATTAAATAAATTAAATAGTAAAATCCAATTTAATTATTAAATTTACTTTACCGATTAATTACAAATTAATCGCGTTCTCTCTTCTAGTCAAATTAATCCCAGATTAATTCTTACCTTAATTAATCCTAGACTAATTTTCTCTCTCTCTCTCTCTCTCTCTTATAATTAATCCCAGATTAATTCTGTTTGAGTCAAATGTCATCGGTGAATCTTTGAGAGGTGACCAAAGAGATCCCTTGATATGTTGGCAGTAAATACGGTCATCAGACTATTCAAATACTTGCGTACCTCGTACCACGTTCTTACAGATTTACAAGACATGGTTGGCTTCTAGCAAAGCACCGTGCCTACACAATTCTCCAGATAATATATTTTAAGGAATACAAGATCTTTGACAGGCGTAGTATATATAGTATTGCGTATTATGATTCCGTATCGGATGTCACATGTTAGGCCTAGGACTGGAGTTGCGTCTGCCCCGTATGTATGAAGCATATATCAGCTCACTAGCAATTAGTCTCTTTAAGATCGGAAAGTTATGACCTAGTCATACTTCCCCGATGGCTTAGCACTTAAGAGAACCAGTTCTGTATCCTATTTGATCATCATCTCCATATGACTGAAGTGATATTTACATCTTGACATCACATCCAATACACAACGATTCTCAGTATACGTAGTGTTGGACAGTTATGACCCATAGCGTCACTATTTGTACAGATCATAGTGTTGTTGTACAAATTAACTATGTGACAAAGGAGATTGCACTCTAATCATTTGTGATTAGATCATCTTAGGTATATAAATGATAGGAAGGTCCTTATGATTTGTTCCTAGATTGAGTGATATGAGACAGTATCAATCAACGAAGGATAAATCATTAAACATCCCTACTCAGAGCATTGTCGAGATTGGACATCGATAGATGCATAAAAGACTGGTATTACACTTATGCGTGTTATGTTTCGCCGATGGTACGGAAACAGCTTCGCTCTGGATTAGACCACCGCAGAATCCCATGGGTAGTATGACTTTGTGTCTGTGGGAGTCTGCAATCAGGGTAGGTGTATTTGGTCTTAACTTGAGACTTGCACCGCTAATACTTGCGACAATCAATATACTTAGTTGAGGCCGTTCAGGGCTTTAACAGGTTCTGTGTACGCCAATGCTGGGTATATTGAGAATCGTAGTGTATTGGGTGTGATATCAAGACAGAAGTGTCACTCCAGTCATATGGAGATGATGGTCACGTAGGATACGGTATTAGTGCTCTTATATGCTGCGCGGCTATCGGGATATTATGACTCGGTCATGTATATCCGATTATAGAGACTAGTTACCAGACATCCGACATTTGCTTCGTACAGGCAGACACATATCCAGCCCCAGGCCTAGGGCGTGATCATCCGATACTAGATCGAAATACGCAATACTACGTATACTACGTTTGATATAGATCACATATTCCTGTAAGGATATTTCCGGAGAATTGGGTAGGCATAGCGCTTTGCTAGAGGCCAACCTTGTCTTGTAAATTGGTAAAACGTAATACTTGGTACTTACGTTTTCGGATAGTCCGACGACCGAATTTACTGCCAAAATATCTGGAGATCTCATGGGTCGCTTCCCAATGATACACCGATGACGTATCACTGCATATATATTAATCTGGGATTAATTGTGAGAGAGAGAAAATTAATCTGGGATTAATTACGGAGATATTTTATCTAGGATAAAATATCAATTTAAAGAGAGAGAACGATTAATTTGGAATTAATCGATAAATAATATATTCGATATATTAAACGAAATTGGATTTCGATTAGGAATTAAAATTAGATTTTAATTCGGCACTTGAATTAATTTAGAATTAATTCTCGAGTGACGTGATTAGTAAATTGGATTAATTAACGAGGCATCGAAAAATCGTTAATTTAGAATTATCGAAACCGAGCTCGGAATGTGTTTGTGAAGTTACGTCGATTTTGATTCACGTGCCACAAGTCGCATCGCAAATCACATCGCAAGTCATAAAGTTCAAATCACTTTTTGGAAAAGTAACTTTGACTCTTTGACTTTGACCTTTAAGATTTGGAGGGAAATTTTGGGGGGAAAAGACTTTTAACTTTTTGGAAAAGTCAAAGGCTTTTCCTTTTCACCTTTTACTAAGGGTAAAAGCATGTCAATAGGTAAACATTTCATTTAAAAGTATTTACAATTTTATTTATTTTGGCTTTTTGAAAGCATAAAATAAATGGTAAATGCTTTCGTAATTTTGGAAAATATATAAGTGAAATGTTTGACACCTTTTTCCCTAAACCTAAACCATTCTCCATCTCTCATTCCTCTCAAGAGGCTCACGCCCAAGGCAGTGAACTGCCCTAGGTTGGCCGAAAATGATGATCCATGTTTGAGGGTTTTGTGGCAAAATCCAAGTGCTAGTAAACTCCTAAGAGGCATACGAAAGTGTTAGGGAAACTCACCCACGAGCCGGGAATCGTTTGACGCAAGTTCAAGGCTCAAATTCATGGACCAAAACTGAAAACAGTGAGCAGTGGACTGCACTGCTATTGGCGCCACTTTGAAGGGCAAAATCATTTTGTTCTTCTTCAAATCGTCACAACCGATCGATGTGAGTATTCCGGTATCTCCTTTGATGTATTCACACTTATTATTCATGCTTGTTTGATGATCTTGGGACCTAGAATAAAACCAACAATGGCATCAAGAGCCTGGGTTCAAGCATGAAAGTTTAGGGCTTAAAATTTGGGTATTTTGTATTTGAGCATGATTTGAATAAATTGGATGTTTGAGTGTGCTTAATGCATGTTTAATTGAATATTGATTGGATCAATTTCATGAATTAATGTTTAAAATATTTTTCCCCAAATGTTAATGTTAGCCGAAAATGATAAATTGGGTTAAACTTGATTTTGAGCATGTTTGATGAAATGGATGATTTTGAATGCTTAAAGTATGTTAATTGAGATTGATTGGATCAATTTGTTGAAAATTAGTTTGGAACAATTTTCCCCAATTTGCTCATGGTGGCCGAATGGAATAAGCCCTTATTGTCTTGGAATTTTGATTTTTTGTTCATTAGATGAATTGGAAATCATTTGGGTATATGATTTAATGTCGATTGTGTAATTGATTGGATTGAATTGAATCGGACATAAAATCCCCAAATTGCCGAGACTTTAAGCATGGAAATGGGTATGATTTTTCATTAAATGTGTTGGACATGTGATAATGAAATTGTGCATGATTAATTGTATAAATTAAGTTTTAGAAATGTTGATTTGGGTAATTATCATGTAATACACTTTAGGTAATTGAATGTGAAATTGGATTTTTGTATTTAATTAATTGGGACTTAAAATTGAATTTGGGCTTTTAAAGTTGTTATTGGGCTTGTTGGGCTTTGTTGTACAAAGTTAGGTTTAGGCAAATTGGATTGGATCTAATTGGGCCCAAAACCGCTTCCATAAAGCCCAAATGCGACTTAATGAACCTTTAAAGTTTAATTGGGCCTAATGGGCCAAGATTGATTTATGGGCTTATGGGGTAAATCCCGGATAGGATTTTGGTTATTCGGTTTGACCCGAGTTGACCAAAAGTCCACGCCTTAAGAAATCAATTAAAAGCCCATTGGACTTTAATTGAATTGACGTTGGACGTTAATCGGTCTTTGAGACGCGTTGCGATTAAATTTGGAATTTAAGTCGTAAAAGGTTTATTATATAGTGTAATATTTAATTTGGAATTAAATAACGAATTAGAATTGAATGCATATTAAATTGGATTTAATGACGTAGTTTAATTTAATTCGAGAATTCGTACTTTGAGTACTTATTCACAAAACGAGTTTGACTCGAGCAAAATCAAATCGTTGTTTGAACATTGGATGATCACTAATTATCAGATTATTTATTTGATTAGATTGATTGATAACATGCTTGTGTGAATACTTGGTTGTGATGAATGAATAGTGTATATCGGATGGATATTAGTCGGGTGGGGGCAATTTTGGAAATTATTGTAATAAATTTGATTTATTAAATTGGACATGCGTGTCCAGCCTTATCACCTCTATTCTATTTGTATTCTCTTCTCACCTATTCCCCTCAATGTATATGAGGTTTCTTTAGAAGTGTAGTGTAACGGGTAGAAGTAATACAAGTGCTAGTTATGAGAGAGATAAAAGAGAGATTTGATCTAGGATCAATATATTAAGTATCCATCCGCATATCATTATTATTATTTTCATATGCGCTTTATTATGTATTTAGAATGCATGTTTAAGGGTGTATGATGATGATACCTTAACAAAGATAATAAATTGGTAGCCAATTTGCACGCGAAAAACCCTCATCAAATATCATGCGTTTTTCCTTCCATGAGTGATTCTTACTCAAGATCCGAGATTGGCATTGGGTTTTTGGCCAAAGTCAAGCCCTTTGTCCATCGAAGATGTGTTTGAATCACGAGAGTTTTGTTCTATATTGGTGTCTTGTCCAAGTTGTGGTTTGTTGGCCAAAGTCAAGACCACTTCTTGTCCATCGACTTTGATTACGAAGCTTTCCATGGTCAATGGGTCGCGCTTGACTGGTATCATTAAGCTTGTTGTGCCAAAGGCAAGGCTTAGTTGATTCAGAGGAAAAAGGTTAGGCAATACATTGGATGTATTGGCATATATAAGATATATGTTTATGATTTGGATATCTGCCTACTGGATCTAGGAATTGGATTGGATCCAATTGATCTTAGAGATCTACCTAGTTAAATATCATACAATTTGTTGGCCAAAGTCAAGATTGTGTGTTATTTAACGGGATTCTAGCCTACTAGGAAACACGGTTTCCCGAGTACTCGACAGAGGGTTAGAGGCTCGCCGAAAAATAGTGGGAGGCAAGAATTGAATTTGCAATACTCGTTTAATTACTTGTCATACACTCTCAAACAAATATCATTCGTCGTTACTAAATTAAAATGTTAGTTGGACTAATATTTAAATGTTTTTTTAATAAATAGTTGGACTATATTCAAACCATTCAATTATAGTTGATTTTATAATTGGATTATAGTAATCAATATAATTGATTTTTTAATCTATTAAAATTATAGTTGATTCAAAAGTTGGACTATTGTAATCATTATAATAATAGTACCACCAAATCGTTGATTAAATAGTTGGACTATTAAAATCAAGATTAAATTGAAAGATTAACGTTTAATACATAATCCTAGGATTAAAATGTTTAAATGGTTTAATTTTCAAATTGGGAATTAAATTTCAGGATGGTCTTGGAAATAAGTTACTTTATTTGATAAAATAACAAATTATGCCTAAGCCTAGAATTAAGCAAATAGTAGAGCATAATCTTTGGAAGATTTATGTGATGATAACTTAAAGTGCTTAATCTGCATATACATGTCATAAACATGTTTAGATTTAAGGAGTATTAAATTGCAAATAAATAACTCTTGCAGAGTTAATAACTGTTCTTTAGGAGATAAAGTCAAAGTTGCAATTAGGTAAGTAGCGCAAGACGCACCTTACCTCGATATTCTAGAAGGCCAAGGCTTGGCCAAAGGCTTCTGAAATGTTGGAAAAGGCAAGATCATTATAATCGTCTGGGAAGATAAATGACGTATCCAAAAGTGATTGTCGTATGGATATGGTAGGCACGAAGGAATTAAAGAAAGGGCAAGGCTCTAACTTTAAATTTGTTTGTCATAAATATGTTCACTACTAGTATTGAAATTGGATTTTAAATACTTAGTATGGTACATAGAATATATGTACTGATGTGCAGAATCTGCTGTGAGCAGGATACTGACTTCAGTTAAGATTTAATCTGCGAATCGGAAACAGGATGAAAGTCGCTGTTTTGACCGTAGATACCTAAGTTTAGGAACTACCCTTCGGGTGTGTACCTATATTAGGAAACTGTTATAATGTAACTAGTTTGACTAGGAACATTATCTCTATATTACTGTTTAACCCGCTGCGGGTGAACCTTTATATTCTAGAATACTAAAGTGTTTTATTATATAAGATGATATTGAGATAAACACATTAGATGTGAATAACAGTATTTATATTTTGAATATAAATAAATCTCAAACATATAACATGATAAACAAATAGCTTAACTGATTTGATCAAAAGAAAATAATTGTGGCATTATTGTCTGGGACACATATAAACCAGAATCGTATATCCACACTTTTGAAGAATGGGTACTAGGGCTAATTTGTTTCCAATCAAATAAAGTCTACGAATCTAGTTTATTAGGCAAAGTGCCTAAAGCACTATTTACTTGGTAAAAGTGTAAATGCCACAGATCTGTTAGCCCTAGTTCATAGTGAAGTAAGAGGGCCCATGTCTAGCTAGGCTAGAGATGGATATGAATATTTCGTGACCTATACGGATGTGGCATCGCGTTATGGTTATGTGTTTCTTTTAAAGAACATAAATCAGAAACTTTTAGAGTTTCGACATGAAATAGACAAACAGATCGGCTAAAGTATTAAACCGTCATGGTAAGACCGAAATGGAAAATACTTAAGCAATAAGTTTCACATATACTTGAAAGAGTATAGTATTCTTTCAAATGAGGACTCCTCCCGAGACACGTCAGTTTGACAGTGTGTCCGTACGGAGAAACCGAATTTTTTTGGACATGATAAGGTTTATAATGAGTCGTTGAGCTATCGTTTCCTTCAACGGATATGCACTAACAGTGCAAAACTTATTTAGATTAAGGTTCCATGAAAATCAATATGACAGAATTCATATTGGATATGAACGAGAAAGAAACTGAGTTTCACATTCCTGTAGATTTGGGTATGCTGGGCATATGTGTTGGACAATTATGACCCATAGCGTCACTATTTGTACAGATCACGGTGTTGTTTTACAAATTAACTATGTGACATAGGAGATTGCACTCGTATCATTTGTGATTAGATCACCTAGATATATAATGATAAGAGGTCCCTATGATTTGTTCCTGGACGGAGAATGATATGAGACAGTATCAGTCCATGAATGATAAATCATTAAACATCCCTAGTCAGAGCATTATCGAGATTGGACATCGATGAATGCGTAAAAGACTAGTATTACACTTATACGCGTTGTGAGGGCACAGCGACATAGTTCTCATATATTTGGGTATTGGATACTCATGCAAGTGTAATAGGAGGTTGTGTTTCACCGATGGTACGTGAAACAGCTTCTCTCTGGATTAGACCCCCTCGGAATTCCATTGGTAGTATGACTACGTGTCTATGGAAGTCCGAAATCAGGGTAGGTATATTTGGTCTTAACCTGAGACTTGCACCGCTAATACTTGCGACAATCAATATACTTTGGTTGCGGTCGTCCAGGGCTTTAACCGGTTCTGAGTACGCCAATACTGGGTATATTGAGAATCGTAGTGTGTTGGGTGTGATGTCAAGACGGAAGTGTCACTCCAGTCATATGGAGTTGATGATCACGCAGGGATACAGAACTCGTTCTCTATATAAGGTTGCAACCGTCGGGATAATATGACTTGGTCATGATTATCCGATTTTAAAGAGACTAGTTGCTTGTCATCCGATCTATGCTTCATACGGGGCAGACACTGTACCAGCCCAGGCCTTGCATGTGATCATCCGATACTGGACAGAAATACGCAATACTACAGTATACTACGCTTGATATAGATCCTTATTCCTGTAAGGATATTTCCGGAGAATTGGGTAGGCATGGTGTTTTGCTAGAAGCCAACCTTGTCTTGTAAATCGATAAAACGTAGTACTTGGTACTCACGTGTTCGGATAGTCCGACGACCCGATTTGACTACTAACAAATCCGGGGATCTCATGGGTCACTTCCCAAATATTCACCGATGACGTATGACTCGCACTTTTTATTAATCTGGGATTAATTAGATGAGAGAGAAAATTAATATGGGATTAATTGCGGAGATATTTTATCTAGATAAAATATCATTAAAGAGAGAGAATGTTAATTTGGAATTAATCGAGGAATTACTATATTTGATATATTAAACGAAATTGGATTTCGACGCGGAATTAAAATTAGATTTTAATTCAGGCGAACGAATTAATTTAGAATTAATTCGTTAGCGACGTGAATAGTGATTTCGCTAGGCGTAATCATTTAATTACGACGCAACGAAAAATTCGTTAATTTGGAATTAGCGAACCCGAGCCCGAGATTATTTACGAGTGCATTCGTATTTGGAATTCGAGTGCGGCACGTCAAATCAAGCGTCAAGTCGTTAGTCGCATCTAGCGTCACATCAAGCGTCAAATCATGTCACTTTGAGTGATGTGACAATTGATTGGATTGATTGATTGATGTGAGTGATGTGACAATTGATTGGATTAATAAAGTGATGTGAGTGATGTGACTTGATGTGTAAAGGTGATGTGTGTGGTTGGGAATTAAACCCAAATGTGTTTGAAATGAATTGGATTTAATTTCAAGTGTATTAGATGCATTAAAAACAACACACAAACCGTATACAACACTTAATCCACTTTCCCTCCTTTCTCTCCTCTTCTTCCTTCTCTCCATCCCACACGCCATTTTCTTCTTCTGCAAAGGCAGTGAACTGCCGTGAGTGTTGAAGAAATGAGGGGAAGCCAAGTGTGTTTTATGGCAAAACAAGAGTGCTAGCACACTCCGAGTTCAATGCGAAGGTGATAGGGAAGTATACCCATGAGCCGGGAACCTAAATGATGAAGCTTAGAGCTTCAAATCTTGAAGATGGTGGGCGAAAAACACTATTCACAGCAGCCGACTACCACCCAAAAGTGAGTAGAATTTGAATTTTTGTTGCCCAAATCGTCGCTCAACCGCTCGATGTAGTATTCCGCACTTCCGTCGTTGTATTCACTTTTGATTCATGCTTGAGTTTTGATCTTAGGACCTTGAAAAACTCCAACAATGGCATCTAGAGCTTAGGTTAAAAGCATGAAAAAGTAAGGGCTAAAATTTGGGCAAACTTGATTTTGAGCATGATAAATTAAATTGGATGGATTTGTATGCTTAATTGTGTTTGAATTGAAGATTGATTGGGTCAATTTGAAGAAAATTGATTGGATCATTTTTCCCCCAAATTCCTCCTTGGCCGAAAATGTGATGCTCTTTAATGTCTTGGAATTTTGATTTTTGACAATTGGATGTGTTTGAAATCATTCGGGATGATGATTTAATGTCTATTGCGGAATCAATTGGATTGAATTCGATTCGGACGTAAAATCCCCAAATTGCCAAGTATGTCATAAAGCTTGAAATTGGGTAAAATTGATTTCAGCATGCAATTATGAAATTGGATGATTAAGTATGCTTGAATGTATTTTAATTGATGATTGGTTGGATCAATTTGTTCAAATATGGTTTGGAACAAATTTGCCCGAAATCATGCCTTGGACGAGGAGTTATACCCTTATGTGTCTTGGTGAATTTTGATTTTATAATTCATTAGATGAGTTAGTTAGAATCATGTAGGGTATGTTGATTTAATGTCGAATTGGGTTTAATTGGATTGAAACAAATCGGACATAAAATTAACCCCATTGCCAAGAACAAAGTAAAACATGTAATGGGTTTGATTTTAATCTTAATGTGTTGGACATGTGATGATGAAATTGAGCATGATTAATTAGCCTAATTTGTGTTTTGGAAATAATGATTTAGGTGATTAATCATAATACACACTTTGGAATTAATTAGAGTTTGAAATTGGGTTTTATGATTTAATTAATTGGGCTTAAAATTGGATTTAGGCTTGTCATGTTGTAAATGGGATTATTGGGCTTTGTTGTACAAAGTTGGGTTTAGGAAAATTGGATTGGATCCAATTGGGCCCAAAACCGCATCCATAAAGCCTAAATGCGACTAATGGACCTTTAAAGTTTAATTGGGACTAATGGGCCAAGGTTTATTTCTAGGCTTATGGGGTAACTCCCGGATTGGATTTTGGTTATTCGGTTTGACTCGAATTGACCAAAAGTCCACGCCTTAAGAAATTAATTAAAAGTCCATTAGACTTTAATTAAATTAATATTGGATATTCATCGGGCTTTGAGACCCGAAACGATTAAATTTGGAATTTAAGTCGTAAGGTTCGTAAATAAAGTGTAAGATTTAATTTGGAATTAAATAATTGGATTAGTATTAAATACATATTAAATTGGATTTAATTATGTAGTTTATTTTAATTCGAGGATTCATACTTTAAATACTTATTCGCAAAAATGAGTTTGACTCGAATAAAAATCAAATCGTTGTTTGAACATTGGATGATCACTAATTATCAGATTAATTAATTGGATTAGATTGATTGATAACATTCTTGAGTGAATACATGGTTGCGATGCATGAATAATATATATCAGATGGATATTAGTCGGGTGAGACAATTTTGGAAATTGTAATAAATTTGATTTATTAATTGGACCTGCGAGTCCAGCCTTATCACCTCTATATTCTTTGTATTCTCTTCTCACCTATTCCCCTCAATGTAAATGAGGTTTCTTTAGAAGTGTAGTGTAACGGGTAGAAGTAAATACAAGTGCTAGCTTTGGAGAGAGAAAATGAGAAATTTGATCTAGGATCAATGTAAAGTATCCATCCGCATATCATTATTATTTTATTACATATGCGCTTTATTATGTGTTTAGAATGCATGTTTAAGGGTGTATGATGATGAGACCTTAACAAAGATAATAAATTGGTTGCCAATTTGCACGAAAAAAACCCTCAAATAATATTAAGCGTCTTTCCTTCCATTGAGTGATTCTCACTCAAGATCCGAGACGGCATTGGTTTGTTGGCCAAAGACAAGGCCTTTGTCTGTCAAAGATGTGTTTGAATCACGAAGGCTTTGTTACATGTCAGTGTCATGTCCAAGTTGTGGTTTGTTGGCCAAATTCAAGACCACTTATTGTCCATCGACATTGATTACGAAGCTTTCCATGGTCAATGGGTCGCGCTTAACTGGGATCATTAAGCTTGTTGTGCCAAAGCCAAGGCTTAGTTGATTCAGAGGAAAAAGGTTAGGTAATACATTGGATGTATTGGCATATATAAGATATATGTTACGGACTTGGACGTCCTCCTACCGGATCTAGGAATTGGATTGGATCCAATTGATCTTAGAGATCTACCTAGTTAATTATCATACAATTTGTTGGCCAAAGTCAAGATTGTGTGATATTTAACGGGATCCTAGCCCACTAGGAAACACGGTTTCCCGAGTACTCAACAGAGGGTTAGAGGCTCGCCGAAAAATAGTGGGAGGTAAGAATTGAATTTGCAATACTCGTTCAATTACTCGCCATACGCGCTCATTCAAATTATTTCGTCGTTAGATTAAATGTTAGTTGGACTAATATTTAAATTGTTGTTTTAATAAACAGTTGGACTGTATTATATTTGATTATATATAATTGGATTATATTAATCAATATATTTGAATTAATTAATTTCAGTTTACATTTGATTATAATTGGATTATAGTAATCAATGTAATTGAGGTTAATTAATTTAAATTATATTTGATTATATAGTTGGACTATTATAATCATTATAATCAATAGTACCACAAATCGTTGATTAAATAGTTGGACTATTAGAATCAAGATGAAATGAAAGATTAGTGTTTAAAACATAATCCTGGGTGAAAATGTATTTAAACGACTTTAATTTTCAAATTGGGAATAATTTCAAGATGGTCTTGGAAATTAATAAGTTATTTTATTTGATAAAATAATGAATTATGCCTAAAGCCCGGAGTTAAGCAAATAAGTGGAATATGATATTTGGAATATTCGTATAATGATAACTTTAGCGCTTAATCCATTAAGCTTATCGAAGTAGACTCTTAATCTGATTCTTAATTCTGAATCAGAATTAAGGATTAGATCCTTAAAATATGATATTGAAATTGAAGGATTTTCATGGATCTATTTTAGATCTTTGAAATACTAAATTGCAATAAATAATTCTTGGAGAATTAATGACTATTCTCAAGGAGACAAAGTCAAAGTTTGCAATTAGGCAAGTAGTGCAAGGAGCACCTTACTTCAATATTCTAGAAACCCGAGGCTTGGCCAAAGGCTACTGGAATGTTGAAATTGGCAAGGCAAAATCATAATAATCTTTTGGGAAGATAAAAGGATATTTCCTAAGAAGGAATAGAAGACGAGCAAGGCTCTTACTTCAATATGTTTGTCATAATTATGTTCACAACTAGTATTGAAATTGGATTTTAAATACTTAGTGTGATATATAAATATGTACTGTTGTGCAGAATCTGCTTTAAGCAGGATACTGACTTCAGATCAGATTAATCTGCGGTTTGAAAACGGGACGAAAGTCGCTGTTTTAACTATGGATACCTAAGTTTAGGAACTGCCCTTCCGGTGTGTACTTAAATTAGGGAACTGTTATAATGTAACTAGTTTGACTAGAAACATTATCTTTATATCAGTGTATAACCCGCTGCGGGTGTACCTTTATATTATAGAACACTAAAGTGTTTTATTATATAAAGATGATATTGAGATAAATATATTAGATGTGAATAACAGAATTTATATTTTGAATATAAATAATATCTCAAATATATAACATGACAAATAAATAGCTCAAACTGATTTGATCAGTTAAGAAACTAATTGTGGCATTGTTGTCTGGGACACAATCAAACAAGACTCGTATATCCACACTTTCGAAGAGTGGGTACTTGGACTGTTTTGATTCTATTCAAATAAAGTCTACGAATCTAGTTTATTAAGCAAAGTGCTTAAAACACCTTTACTCGGTAAAAGTGAAAATGCCACCGATCTGTTGGCCCTAGTTCATACCGAAGCAAGTGGGCCCATGTCTAGCTAGGCTAGAAGTGGATATGAATATTACGTGACCTATACGGATGTGGCATCGCGTAATGGTTGTGTGTTTCTTTTGAAGAACACAAATCAGAAACTTTCACAGTTTCGACACGAAATAGACAAACAGATCAGCTAAAGTATTAAACCGTCACGGTAAAACAGTAATGAAAATACTTAAACAGTAAGTTTCTCATATACTTGAAAGAGTATAGTATTCTTTCATTGAGGACTCCTTCCGGAACACGTCAGTTTGACGGTGTGTCCGAACAGGATTAACCGAATTTTGTTAGATATAATAAGGTTAATCACGAGTCGCTCTGAGCTACCATTTCCTTCAACGGATAAGCTTTAAACAGTGCAAGAACTGATTTTTGAATAAGGTTCCATAATAATCTGTTTGACAGATATCATATTAGATATGAAAGGGAAAGAAACCGAGTTTCTCATTCCTGACCATTTGGGTATGTTTGGCATATGTTTGTATGATACCAAACTAAAACCCAAATAAGATAAGTGCCAATTGTAGGTCATCCTAGGGATACCATAAGTATTGTACTTATATACCTCACATGAGAACAATTAGATTGTTGCTCACCATGCGGTTTTCCTAAGAGGAATACCGATATGCAGTGGTAAGTGGGAGGATAGTATAACTCGATGAAAATTGGAGTAATACTGTTCTAGGCACCAAATCATAATGGAACATACATAGTTCATCAAGGATAAAACTATACCATTAATCTTCGAACACACGAGAACTAAGGAAGTGATACAAGGTATCAACTCCCTTATTATGGCAAGGTGCCATATAGTCCGAAATGGATTCCATGTATATCAATAAGTTTGGATACTAGTTGATGTACCATAAGGCATTGTGCCTATTGGTACTTTATAAGTCTTCAAGGAAGACATACATGGATGACAACATACCTACCTATAAAGCTAGGCTTTTAACGGAAAGGTATCGTTATCGACATTGTGTTGATTACGATTCAACCTTTTACTTATTGCCACGGTAAATCCATTTGGATAATGCTTTCTAATGCGAGCATGGGTTCTTGGAATTATCGTTTTGATGCAATCATAATGGTATATGATTTAATTCAAAATGAAAATGATTCTTGTGTAGATAAGACGGTTAGTGGGAGCGCACTGACAGTGGCTGTCCTATAAAATAATGATAATATGTCATTTCTCGGAAATGATATTCCCATAAAATAAATATCGGCGAAAGCTTGGCTTTCGAAGTACTCTCCGTGGAACAGTACATTGAAAAATGTACAAGACCTGGTGAATCATACGCTTTGAGCATATGGATTCAGAAACAAGATTAATCCGAGTGATAGTCACTAGATTGATGTTAGGAACATCCGTTAGTATCTTAGAGAACTAAGGATGCTGCTGTCTTAATTTATGAAGAAAGAGAACTTGAAGTGACTGGGATCACTGTAGCAAGTTTCATATAACCGATGAAGATGACTAAAAGTCGCAAACGGTACTATATAGTTTGAATAACGGTGCAGTGAGCTGGAAATCTTCCAAGCAAGATACTGTTACCGAATAAACAACAAATACTGGTTAATTGCAGCAGCTGAGGCAGCAATAGAAGTCATTTGGGTCGATACATATCTAATTAGATTAGATATAGTTCTGTTAGTAGCTGAGCTAGGCATCAGCACAGGCTAAAGAATTAATGGTCTCATCAACGATCCAGATACATACTTACATATTCATCTGATTCGTTCGGATCATACATCGTGGTGATGTGATGATCGAATAAATCGCATCAATATGATATTTATACAAATCCGCTGACGAAAGCTTTTCTCAGCAGTTTGAGCCAACCATACGTAGTTCGGGTTTTAGACACTCGAGTGACTGACTATAGGCCAAATGGGAGATTGTTGGACAATTATGACCCATAGCGTCACTATTTGTACAGATCACGGTGTGTTGTACAAATTAACTATGTGACATAGGAGATTGCACTCGTATCATTTGTGATTAGATCACCTAGATATATAAATGATAAGAGGTCCCTATGATTTGTTCCTGGACGGAGAATGATATGAGACAGTATCAGTCCATGAAGGATAAATCATTAAACATCCCTAGTCAGAGCATTGTCGAGATTGGACATCGATGAATGCGTAAAAGACCAGTATTACACTTGTGCGTGTTGTGAGGGCACAACGACATAGTTCTCATATATTTGGGTATTGGATACTCATGCAAGTGTAATAGGAGGTTTGTGTTCACCGATGGTACGTAAAACAGCTTCTCTCTGGACTATACCCCCTCGGAATTCGATTGGTAGTATGACTACGTGTCTATGGAAGTCCGAAATCAGGGTAAGTGTATTTGGTCTTAACCTGAGACTTACACCGCTAGTACTTGCGACAATCAATATACTTTGGTTGCGGTCGTCCAGGGCTTTAACCGGTTCTGAGTACGCCAATACTGGGTATATTGAGAATCATAGTGTGTTGGGTGTGATGTCAAGACGCAAGTGTCACTCCAGTCATATAGAGTTGATGATCACGCAGGGATACAGAACTCGTTCTCTATATAAGGTTGCAATCGTCGGGATAATATGACTTGGTCATGATTATCCGATTTTAAAGAGACTAGTTGCTTGTCATCCGACATATGCTTCGTACGGGGCAGACACTGTACCAGCCCAGGCCTTGCATGTGATCATCCGATACTGGACAGAAATACGCAATACTACGGTATACTACGCTTGATTTAGATCCTTATTCATGTAAGGATATTTCCGGAGAATTGGGTAGGCTTGGCGCTTTGCTAGAAGCCAACCTTGTCTTGTAAATCGGTAAAATGTAGTACTTGGTACTCACTTGTTCGGATAGTCCGACGACCGATTTGACTGCCAACATATCCGGGGAACTCATTGGTCGCTTCCCAAAGATTCACCGATGACGTATGACTCACACTTTTTATTAATCTGGGATTAATTAGATGAGAGAGAAAATTAATCTGGGATTAATTGCGGAGATATTTTATCTAGGATAAAATATCAATTAAAGAGAGAGAAACATTGATTTGGAATTAATCGAGGATTTAATATATTTGATATATTAAACGAAATTGGATTTTGACGCGGAATTAAAATTAGATTTTAATTCGGGTGAACGAATTAATTTAGAATTAATTCGTTAGGGATGTGAATAGTGATTTCGCTAGGCGTAATCATTTAATTACGACGCAACGGAAAATTCGTTAATTTAGAATTAGCGAACCCGAGCCCGAGATTATTTGCGAGCGCATTCATATTTGGAATTCGAGTGCGGCATGTCAAATCAAGCGTCAAGTCGCTAGTCGCATCTAGCGTCACATCAAGCGTCAAATCATGTCACTTGGAGTGATGTGACAATTGATTGGATTGATTGATTGATATGAGTGATGTGACAATTGATTGGATTAATAAAGTGATGTAAGTGATGTGACTTGATGTGTAAATGTGATGTGTGTGGTTGGGAATTAAACCCAAATTTGTTTGAAATGAATTGGATTTAATTTCAAGTGTATTAGATGCATTAAAAAAAACACACAAACCGTATACAACACTTAATCAACTTTCCCTCCTCTCTCTCCTCTTCTTCCTTCTCTCCATCCCACATGCCATTTTCTTCTTCTGCAAAGGCAGTGAACTGCCGTGAGCGTTGAAGAAATGAGGGGAAGCCAAGTGTGTTTTGTGGCAAAACTAGAGTGCTAGCACACTCCGAGTTCAATGCAAATGTGATAGGGAAGTATCCCAATGAGCCGGGAACCTAAATGATGAAGCTTGGAGCTTCAAATCTTGAAGATGGTGGGCACAAAACACTATTCACAGAAGCCCACTGCCGCCCAAAAGTGAGTAGAATTTGAATTTTTGTTGCCCAAATCGTCGCTCAACCGCTCGATGTAAGTATTCCGCACTTCCGTCGTCGTATTCACTTTTAATTCATGCTTGAGTTTTGATCTTGGGACCTTGAAAAACTCCAACAATATGTTTGGATGATACCATACTAAAAACCTAAATCGGATTAGTGCCAAATGTAGGTTATCTGAGGGAAAACCATAAGTATAGTACTTATACAACTCACTAGAGAACAATTGTAATTGTTGCTCACCATGCGGTCTTCTTTAGAGGAATACCGATATGCAGTGGTAAGTGAGAGGACAGTAAAACTCGATGAAAATCAGAGTGATACTTTTCAAGGCACGAAGTCCTTAATGGAACACAAATAGTTCATCAAGGATGAAACTGTACCAGTAATCTTCAAATACACAAGAACCTCGTAGATCGGAAAGAATCAGAAAACAACCTGGGGTATGGGTTTCTGATGTCACCTCATAAAGATGTCAATCTTATTAAGGAAGACAAACCGACTACGAATGAGGAAGTAATACAAGGTATCGACTCCCTTTTATGGCAAAGTGTCATGAGTCCGAAATGGATTCCATGTTAAACAATTATGTTAAGATACTAGTTGATGTACCATAAGGCATTGTGCCTATAGGTACTGTATAAGTCTTCAAGGAAGACATACATGGAAGGCAACATACCAACGTACAAAGCTAGGCTTGTAGCGGAAAGGTATCATTATCAATATTGTGTTGATTACGGTTCAACCTTTTACCTGTTGCCACGGTAAATCCATTTGGATAATGCTTGCTGAAGCTGCACGTTTCATTTATGAAATGTGTCAGTTAAAGATCAAAATCGCATTCCTTAAATGGAAACCTTTTGGAGGATGTTTATAACATCCTGACGATTTTGTCGTACTAAAACCAGTAAACAAGGTTTGCGGGTTACTCGATCCATGTTTGGATTGAAGCAAGCATTAGGTTCTTGGAACTAACGTTTTGATGTAATCATAATAGTGTATGATTTAATTCAAAACGAATATGATTCTTGTGTATGTATAAGGAGGTTAGTGGATTACAGTGACTGTCATATAAATTATGATAACATATATCATTTCTTGGAAATGAAATTCCATAATAATAATCGGCGAAAGCTTGGCTTGTGAGAGAATTCTCCGTAGAATTCTTGGGAGTAACAACCTTTATTCTAGGAATAAAGATCTACTGGGATGGATTGAGTTGTTAAAACTCTGCGAGAACTCGTACATTGAAAAATGTACGTGACCTGGTGTCTCATACGCTTTGAGCATATGGATTCACGATCAGGCCAATCCAAGTGATAGTCACTGGATTGATGTTAAGAACATCTGTTAGAATCTTAGAAGATCTAAGGATGCTGTCTTAATCTGTGGAGAATGAGAACTTGAAGTGACTGGGATCACTACTGCAAGTTTCCAAACCGATAAAATGACTAAAAGTCGCAAATGGTACTATACAGTTTGAATAACGGTAAATTGAGCAGGAAAGCTTCCAAGCAAGATACTGTTACCGAATAAACAACAAAGCGAATTACTTCTGCAGCTGAGGCAGTAATAGAAGCCATTTGGGTCGATAATAAATCTAATTAGATTAGATATAGTTCTGTTAGCAGCTGAGCTAGGTGTCAGCACAGGCTAAAGAATTAATGGTCTCATCAATGATCCAGATACATACTTCGACTATTCATCTGATTCGTTCGGATCATACATCATGGTGATGTGATGATCGAATAAATCACGTTTGATGATAATCATATAAATCCACTGACGAAAGCTGTTTCTCAGCAGTTTGAGCCAACCGTACATAGTTCGGGTGTTAGACACTCGAGTGACTGGCTATAGGCCAAGTGGGAGATTGTTGGACAGTTATGACCCATAGCATCACTATTTGTACAGATCATAGTGTTGTTGTACAAATTAACTATGTGACAAAGGAGATTCCACTCTTATCATTTGTGATTAGATCACCTTAGGTATATAACTGATAGGAGGTCCTTATGATTTGTTCCTAGATTGAGAATGATATGAGACAGTATCAATCAATGAAGGATAAATCATTAAACATCCCTAGTCAGAGCATTGTTGAGATTGGACATCGATAGATGTGTAAAAGACTAGTATTAAACTTGTGCGTGTTATGTGAGACATAACATCATAGTTCTCGTATATCTGGGTATAGGATACTCAGGCAAGTGTAAAAGGAGATTGTGTTTCGCCGATGGTACGGGAAACAGCTTCGCTCTGGATTAGACCACTGCAGAATCCCATTGGTAGTATGACTTTGTGTCTGTGGGAGTCTGCAATCAGGGTAGGTGTATTTGGTCTTAACCTGAGACTTGCACCGCTAATACTTGCGACAATCAATATACTTCAGTTGAGGTCGTCCAGGGCTTTAACAGGTTTTGTGTACGCCAATGCTGGGTATATTGAGAATCGTACTGTATTGGGTGTGATATCAAGACGGAAGTGTCACTCCAGTCATATGGAGATGATGGTCATGTAGGATACGGTATTAGTGCTCTTATATACTGCGCGGCTATCGAGATATTATGACTCGGTCATGTATATCCGATTATAGAGACTAGTTACCAGACATCCGACATGCGCTTCGTATGGGACAGACACATATCCAGCCCCATGCCTAGTGCGTGATCATCCGATACTGGATCGAAATACGCAAAACTATGTATACTACGCTTGATATAGATCACATATTCCTGTAAGGATATTTCTGGAGAATTGGGTAGGCATAGCGCTTTGCTAGAGGCCAACCTTGTCTTGTAAATTGGTTAAACGTAATACTTGGTACTTACGTGTTTGGATAGTCCGACGACCGAATTTACTGCCAAAATATCCGGAGATCTCTTTGGTCGCTTCCCAATGATACACCGATGACGTATGACTCGCATTATATATTAATCTAGGATTAATTTTAAGAGAGAGAAAATTAATCTGGGATTAATTGCTGAGATATTTTTTCTAGGATAAAATATCAATTTAAAGAGAGAGAACGATTAATTTGGAATTAATCGATAAATAATATATTCGATATATTAAACGAAATTGGATTTAGATTAGGAATTAATATTAGATTTTAATTCGGGCACTTGAATTAATTTAGATTAATTCTCGAGCGACGTGATTAGTAAATTGGATTTATTAACGAGGCATCAGAAAAATCGTTAATTTAGAATTATCGAAACCGAGCTCGGAATGTGCTTGCGAAGTTACGTCGATTTTGAATCACGTGCCGCAAGTCGCATCGCAAATCACATCGCAAGTCATAAAAGTCAAATCACTTTTTGGAAAAGTAACTTTGACTCTTTGACTTTGACCTTTAAGATTTGGAGGGAAATTTTGGGGGGAAAAGACTTTTAACTTTTTGAAAAAGTCAAAGGCTTTTCCTTTTCACCTTTTACCAATGGTAAAAGCATGGCAATAGGTAAAACATTTGATTTAAAAGTATTTACAATTTTATTTATTTTGGCTTTTTGAAAGCATAAAATAAATGGTAAATGCTTTAGTAATTTTGGAAAATATATAAGTGAAATGTTTGACACCTTTTTCCCTAAACCTAAACCATTCTCCATCTCCCTTTCCTCTCAAGGGGCTCACGCCCAAGGTAGTGAACTGCCCTAGGTTGGCCGAAAATGATGATCTTTTTTTGAGGGTTTTGTGGCAAAATCCAAGTGCTAGTACACTCCTAAGAGGCATACGAAGGTGTTAGGGAAACTCACCCACGAGTCGGGAATCGTTTGTCGCAAGTTCGAGGCTTAAATTCATGGACCAAAACTGAAAACAGTGTGCAGTGGACTGCACTGCTATTGGTGCCACTTTGAAGGGGAAAA
Source organism: Zanthoxylum bungeanum (assembly GCA_019454045.1). Taxonomy (NCBI): domain Eukaryota; kingdom Viridiplantae; phylum Streptophyta; class Magnoliopsida; order Sapindales; family Rutaceae; genus Zanthoxylum; species Zanthoxylum bungeanum. The sequence goes on from SKCR01049088.1 coordinate 21,352, forward strand.
TCATTTTGTTCTTCTTCAAATCGTCACAACCGATCGATGTGAGTATTCCGCTATCTCCTTTGATGTATTCACACTTATTATTCAAGCTTGTTTGATGATCTTGGGACCTAGAATAAAACTAACACCTAGAAGAGGCGAACTAAGAACCTGTTAAAGCCTCGGACAACCAAAACCAAAGTATACTGATTGTCGTAAGTATTAGTGATGCAAGTCTTAGGTTAAGACCAAATACACCTACCCTGATTCGGATTCCCATAGACACATAGTCATACTACCAATGGGATTCCGAGGGGTCTATCCAGAGCGAAGCTGTTCCCGTACCATCGGTAAACAGAACCTCTTATTACACTTGCATGAGTATCTAATATCCAAATATATGAGAACTATGCCTTTAAGCTACCATAAAGCACACAAATGTAATACTAGCATATTCCATATTATTGATGTCCAGTCTCGATAATACTACGACTAGGGATATTTAACGATTAAACCTTTGTGGATTAATACTGTCTCATATCTTATTAATCCAGTATTAATCATATTGACTTTTATCATTTATATATCCAGGTAATCCAATTACAAATAATAAAAGAGCAATTTCCTTTGTCACATAGTTAATTTTGTACAAAAACATCATGTTCTTTAAAAAATAGTGATGCTATGGGTTATAATTATCAAACACTATGCCGATCTCATTTTTTAAATCAAATGACATAGCCTACCATGCATGAGTTCGTAGTACATTTAAGAATCATATCAATCTATATATGATCATATATTAGACTGATAAGAATTTCTTTGTTTAACGGATATTAAAAGAAATTCAGTTGTGTCAGGGTCCAGTGCTATAGGATTACATCATATAAAGTGTCTTCATTCCTATGTTACCACATTAACGATCCTGGATCAAGGTCATCCTATAATTACGGAATGAACTGCAGTTATAGATAAACCACAAATAAAGTGTATGGCTTTGTTTTCTCTCTACGGACTATTTTAGATTACCAATTTCAGATTCAATCCTCTTATGTATGACACTCGTACTCTAAGTCTAAAAGTATATTAGTAATCATAGGCATGCATGATAATTTATAATATGCGAATTTTAAAGCAAACAATTTGATAAATAAAATTGCTTCATTTATTTATTAAAATAACCTTGTTTACATATTACATAGTGCACTTCCACTAGAACGAATGAGACATTTTACACAATTATAGACTCTTTAGGTGACCTTGAAAAACTTTACCCGTTAAGGTCTTTGTAAACGGATCGGCTAGATTCTCTATAGGTGTTATCTTCGTGATGATTACACCTCTCATTTTCACTATCTCTCTAATGAGTTGCTATTTTCTCTCTATATGCTTCCATCTCTTGTGGCTTTGTGGTATTATGGAATTTACCATTGTATGACTATTATTGCAATAAAGTGTGCGTGGATTATCCATAACTGGAATAACTTCCAGATCTCCCAAAATTTTCCAAAGCCATACTACTTCCTTAACTGCTTGTCAAGCTGCTACATACTCAGCCTCCATGGTGGAGTCAGAAACAATATTACTTTATGCTCCTCCATACAATAGCTCCACCACATCGGGTGAATACTAATCCTGGCATGATTCTCATAGCAAAAGAATCACTCAGCTCCGAGATAAATTCCTGATTTCGACAACGACATAATTTGAGCATTTTGGCAAAATTGGCCCAATTCAAGTCCTGATTAAATTCTGCTAAAAATAAATTTTGAAGCCTTTTGAAGACATGGACCTATATGGAGAATTTGGCATAACTTTGACACTTTTGTAGTTCTACCAAAACTTGTATTTTTTAACTTTTTGATAATTTTTCCTTTTATTGGCGTTTTAGTCTTTTGTATTTTTAGGGTTTTTCTTAAGTTGTAATATATAAATGATTCATTCCTTTGCAATGTAAAAAAAAAAAAAAAAGAACACAAATTTCAGAGTAAAAAAAGCTTATTGTTGTTTACTATTATCGAACCTTGTGAGGAAGGGATTTCCCTAATTTAAGTGCAGATCTGACTTATCTAGGCTTGGCAAGCTTAATGACGTCTCCATACTAGACTTATCTAAGGGTTGGATTCCTTAGTGGCGTCTTAACATAGTTAGAAAAACTCTTTTCAAAGTTCGTCATAGGAGTTCTGAAGGGCAGGTTCCTTGTGGGTTTCACATGTGACCTTGTAAGAATTTTGTTCCTACAAAATCGCTGATTCTAAGTTCTTGATGTTGGACAGTTATAACCCATAGCGTCACTGTTAGTAAAAGACATTGTGTTTTTGTACAAAATTAACTATGTAGTAATGAAATTGTCTTTTACCGATTTGTGATTCATTTACTTTGATATATATAAATGGTAAAAGTCCATATGATTAGTTACGAATTGAGATGATATGAGACAATATCAATCCATAAAGGTTTAATCATTAAATATCCCTAGTCATAGTATTATCGAGACTAGACATCGATAATGCGAAATAGACGAGTATTGCACTTGTGCGGGTTGTGAGGGCATAGTTTAAGTATATGATACTTATGCAAGTGTGATAGGAGGTTGTGTTTTACCGATGGTACGGAAAACAGCTTCGTTCTGGATAGACTCCACGTAATCCCATTGGTAGTATGTATATGTGTCTATGGGAGTCCGCTTCAGGGTAGGTGTATTTGGTCTTAACCTGAGACTTGCATCGCTAATACTTACGACAATCGGTAAACTTTGGTTTTGGTCGTCCAGGGCTTTAATAGGTTATGTGTACGCCTCTGCTGGGTTTATTGGGAATCGTAGTGTATTGGATGTGATGTCAAGACGGAAGTATCACTTCAGACATATGGAGATGATGATCACGCAGGGATTCAGAACTGGTTCTCTATAGTGTTGCAAGCATCGGGATAATATGATGAGGTCATGATTATCCGATTCAAAGAGACTAGTTACTTGATATCCGATATGTGCTTCGTACGGGGTAGACACTATTCCAGTCCCAGGCCTTACACGTGACATCAGATACTGGATCGTAATACGTAATACTATGGTATACTACGCATGATATAGATCGTATATTCCAATAAGAATATTTCTGGAGAATTGGGTAGGCATGACGCTTTGCTAGAAGCCAACCTTATCTCGCAAGTCGATAAAGACGTAGTACGAGGTACGTATATGTTCGAATAGTGCGACGACCGTATTTACTGCCAATATATTCGGAGATCTCTTGGGTCGCTTCCCGAAGATTCATCGATGACGTTTGATTCGAACTTTATTAATCTGGGATTAATTGCAGAGAAACTTTATCTTGGATAAAATACTATTTGAAGAGAGAGAAAGAAAAAATTTGGAATTAATCGAAAAAATAGTATATTCGATATGTTAAACGAAATTGGATTTCGACGCGGAATTAAAATTAGATTTTAATTCGGGCAAACGAGTTAATTAGAATTAATTCGTTAGCGACATGAATAGTAATTTTGCTAGGCATAATTATTTAATTACGTCGCGACGGTAATTTTTTAATTCAGAATTAGTGAAACCGAGACCGGAAGTGTTTGCGGACACACTCGTATTTTGAATCGAGTGGGGCCCATAAGTCACATCGTGAGTCACATCACTTGTCACTTTAGTTATTGACATCTTGTCACCTTTTTGGTGAGTGACATGCTGTCACTATTCATGATGTGGTGGTTGTGAGCATTTAATGAATAGTCGGAGCCAAAATTTTGGATTTTGACTTTGGAAGTATATACCAAAATTTTGTAATTCATTTTTCATTATCTTTGTTTTTGAAAACAAAAGAAAAACACAAAACTTTGCTCTCTCCCTAGGCTTGGCCGAAACTTCTCCAAGGTGAAGGAAGATTTATTTTTTCTTCATTTTTGCTAGCACAAACTAAGGATCAAAGGAAGGTGATAGGGAACCTCATCTTAGAGCTTGAAATCCATAAAGCTTGGAGCTTCATCTTTATCAAAAAAACCCATCTTTGTCGAACCTTGGTGTTCCTTGGAAGGAAATTTTTATTGAGCTTCACATCCAAACCGATCTTTGTAAGTATGTTTCTGCAATACTTCTAAGTTATATTCATTCTTTTCATGGCTTAAAATGATCTTGAGACATCTTTAGAAACCATCAATGGTATCATGGATCCTTGTTTAAGCATGAAATTTATTAGGGTAAAATTTGGGTAAAATTGATTGAAGCATGATTTGATGAAATTAGTTGATTAAGTATGCTTATATGTTTATAACATGGTGTTATACATGATCAATTTTGTGAAAAACAAATTGGATTAATTTTTCCCCATTAATGAGGCTTGGCCGAATGTCCTTTACCCTTGGAAGGCTTGGTATTTTTGTTTTGATGATTATTGGATCACCTAAAACGATATGGATATGTCGATTTGTAATTCGATCGGATTGAAAAACCAAATCGGAAAAATCCTTACCTTGGCCGAGAGTTTAATAGCATGTAATGAGATGATTTTTTGAATCAAATATGTTGGACATGTGTTGATGATGAAAAGTATGATTAATGGTTAGATTAGTGTTTTGGAAATATTGATTTAAAAGGATTAATCATGACTTTACACTTTAATTAATTGAATTTTAAAATTTGGAATATTAAAATTTGGTTAGTTGGGCTTGATTTTGAATTGGGCTTGAAAATGTTATATTTGGGAATAATGGGCTTGGTTGGGCCAAGTAAGTTTAGGCCAATTGGATTGGATCCAAATTGGGCCTAAATCATTTCATTAAGTCCAAATTTAATAAATGGGCTTTAAAACTTTAATTGGGCCTTATGAGCTAAAATTGATTTTTGGCAAATGTGGGTGATTCCTCAATTGGGCTTAGTAATTGGGTTTGACCCATATTGACCAAAGCACATGCCTTATAAAATCAATTGAAGGCCCAACAGACTTTAATTAAAGAAACATTGGATGTTAGTTGGGCTTTGAGACCTGATAGGATTAGATTTGGAATCTAAGTCATTAAACCGCATTAAAAGGTGTAGATATTTAATTTGGAATTAAATTGAATTAGTATTGAATACGGATTAAATTAGATTTCACGAGTAGTTCGATATAATTCAAGAATTCGTACTTTAAGTACTTATTCTCAAACGAGTTGGACTCGCGCAAAATCAAATCATTGTTTGAACATTGGATGATCACTTATATTCAAAGATAATTAATTTGATTAGTTTGATTGAATAACATGCTTGAATGAATATATGGATATGATGAATGAATAGCGTATTTCGGATGGATATTAGAAGGGAAAGGGTAATTTTATAAATTATTGTAAATTTGGAATTTATAAATTAGACCTGCGTGTCCAGCCTTGTCTCTTATTGAGTCTTTGTATTCTCTTCTCACCTAATTCCCCTCAATGTTAATGAATTTCTATTATTGTATTATGTAATTGGGTAGAAGTAGAATAGTGCTAGCCGGGGAGAGGAAAGAGAGTGATTTATTCTAGGAACAATCTGTTTAAATATCCATCTGCATATCGTTATTAATTTACTTTCCGCGCCTTATTATGTGTTAGAAGCATGCTTAAGGGTGTATGGTGAGACCTTAACAAAGATAATAAATTGGTTTCCAATTTACGAGAAAAACCCTCAAAATAATATTAAGCGATTTTTCCTTCCGTTGAGTGATTCTTACTCAAGATCCAAAATTGGCATTGGTTTGTTGGCCAAAGTCAAGGCCTTTGTCAATTGCGGATGTGTTTGAATCATGAGAGTTTTGTTCTATATCAGTGTCTTCTCCAAGTTGTGATTTGTTGGCCAAAGTCATGATCACTTCTTGTCCATCGACATTGATTACGAAACTTTCCATGTCAATGGGTTCCGCTTAACTTGAATCATTAAGCTTGTTGTGCCAAAGCCAAGGCTTAGTTGATTCAGAAGAAAAAGGTTAGGAAAATGTATTGGATACATTGGCATATGTATTGCACATATGTTTCGGACTTGGATGTCCACCTACCGGATCTAGGAATTGGATTAGATCCAATTGATCTTCGAGATCTACCTAGTTAAATATCATACAGCTTGTTGGCCAAAGTCAATGTTGTGTCTTAGTTAACGGGATCCTAGCCCACTAAGAAACTGGGTTTCCCGAGTACTCGACAAAGGGTTAGAGGCTCACCGAAAAATAATGGGAGGCTAGTGTTGAGTTTGCAATTTCATTAGATACTTAGCATTACGCGCTTTCAAATTATTTCGTCAAAATTATTTTATTAGTTGGACTAATATAATGTTATTTTTATTGTAATAGTTAGACTGTACCCAAATATTATTGACTACATAGTTGGACTATCGTAGTCAAGATGACAGGAAAGGGAAATGTCCGAGACATTCTCATGGGCGAGAATGTCTTTAAGGGCACGAACTTTACAGATTGGGAAATGAATCTAAGGATAGTCCTTGGAGTTGAGAGGCTATTGACACCATACAGACACCTCTTGGGCCTAAACCCGCACCTAATCAGACACTTGAGCTGGAGCTTTGGAAGACTCACAGCGATGATTGTGATACTGCTTAGTCTATTATGCTTGCTTCAATGACTCAGCATTTCCATCGACAAAACATGGACTTGGATCCTTATAACATGTTGGCGATGTTGCAATATCTTCACCGATATAACAAGAGGTCGCAAAGATATAAGTTAGTTAAGAAGCTCTTCCATTCACGCATGTCTGTTGAGTCCCATGTGGCACGGATGATTGCTGATATAGATGAGCTAGCTACTATGGGGATAGTCTTTGAGGCTGGGATTACCATAGACATGGTCTTGCAATTCTCCCCGACTCCTGGAGACAGTTCATCATAAACTATAATTTAATGAACACTGATGATACTCTTGGAGAGTTATTGTCTACTCTCAAGGAAGCTGAGAATGAGCTTCTCAAGGGCAACAAGCGCTAGACGCACTTTACTTCGAAATCTCAGACATCGAGGGCTGGGTACAAGGCAACTGGAGGTGTGAAGAAGAAGAAGCATAATAAAAAGGACAAGGCCAAATCGTCAAAGGCTTATGGGAAGCCTAAGAAAAATCTCAGGATGTTTGCCTCCAGTGCGACAAGCGGTCACTGGAAGGGTGACTGCCTTGAGTACAAGACACTCCAAAAGGAGACAAAGACGGGTAAGGCACCGGCCTCATGTATGTTTGTTATTGAAACAAACATGACTATTTCTAGTTTTAAAAATTGGATTTTTGATTCTGGTTGTGGTACTCATATATGTACTTATGTGCAGGATCTGCATATTAGCAGGAGACTCGCTTTAGAGGAGATTGATCTGCGTGTTGGAAACGGGACACCTATTGCTGTTTTGGCCGTGGGCACTTTTGTTTTGGAACTGCCCTCGGGGCATGTACTTGAACTTAATGACTATTATTATGTACCTAGTTTGACTAGGAATATTGTATCTGTATCTATGTTAACCCAATGTGGGTATACTTTTGTATTTAGAAATACTTAGAGTTACTTATATAAAAATGATGTAGAAATTTGCATTGCTGTTGCAAATAATGGTCTTTATATTTTGAATATAAATCTATCTCCAACATATAATATAACAAACAAAAGGCTAAAAAAGAGTAACAAAAATGAAACCTATATGTGGCACTGTCGTCTGGGACATATTAACAAGACTCGCATATCCACACTTTCGAAGAGTGGGTACTTGGACGAATTTGATCTAAATTCATATGACGTCAGCAAATCTTGGTTATTATGCGAAATGCCTAAATCACCTTTTAGCAATAAAGGTGAACGCGCCACCGAACTGTTAGCCCTTGTTCATAGTGACGTTTGTGGGACCATGTCTAGCCAGGCTAGAGGTGGATACGAATACTTCGTAACCTTTACAGATGATGCATCTCGTTATGGTTATGTGTATCTCATGAGACACAAGTCGGAAACTTTTGAGAAATTCAAAGAGTTTCGACGCGAAGTTGAAAAACAGACCTGTAAGAGTATAAAGACATTACGGTTGGACCATGTGTTGGACAGTTATGACCCATAGCGTCACTATTTGTAAAAGACATTGTGTTTTTTGTACAAAATTAACTATGTATTAATGAAATTGCCTTTTACCGTTTTGTAAATTTATTTACTTTATATAAATGGTAGAAGTCCATATGATTAATATCAGATTGAGATGATATGAGACAGTATCAATCCATAAAGGTTTAATCATTAAATATCCCTAGTCGTAGTATTATCGAGATTGGACATCGATAATGCGGAAAAGACAAGTATTGTACTTGTGCGCGTTGTGAGTGCATAACAGCATAGTTCTCATATATTTAAGTATAGGATACTTATGCAAGTGCGATAGGAGGTTGTGTTTTACCGATGGTACGGAAAACAGCTTCGCTCTGGATAGACCCCGTGGAATCCCATTGGTAGTATGTATGGTGTCTATGGGAGTCCATATCAGGGTAGATGTATATGGTCTTAACCTGAGACTCGCATCGCTAATGCTTGCGACAATCGGTAAACTTTGGTTTTGGTCATCCAGGGCTTTAACAGGTTCTGTGTACGCCTCTTCTGGGTTTATTGAGAATCGTAGTGCATTGGATGTGATGTCAAGATGGAAGTATCACTTCAGACATATGGAGATGATGATCACGCAGGGATTCAGAACTGGTTCTCTATAGTGTTACAACCATCGGGATAATATGACAAGGTCATGATTATTCGATTCAAATAGACTAGTTGCTTGATATCCGATATGTGCTTCGTACGTGGCAGACACTATTCCAGCCCTAGGCCTTGCACGTGACATCTGATACTGGATAACAATACAACATACTATGGTATACTACGCCTAACAAAGATCTTATATTCCAGTAAGAATATTTCTAGAGAATTGGGTAGGCATGTCACTTTGCTAGAAGCCAACCTTGTCTCGTAAATCGGTAAAAATGTAGTACTTGGTACGTACGTGTTCGGATAAACCGACGACCGGATTTACTGCCAACATATCTAGAGATCTCTTGGGTCGCTTCCCGAAGATTCACCGATGACGTATGATTCGAACTCAATTAATCTTGGATTAATTGCGGAGAGACTTTATCTTGGATAAAGTACTATTTGAAGAGAGAGAAAGATTAATTTGGAATTAATCGTTAAAATAATATATTCAATATATTAAACGAAATTCGCTTTCGACGTGAAATTAAAATTAGATTTTAATTCGGGCAAACGAATTAATTTGGAGTTAATTCGTTAGCGACGTGAATAGTAATTTTGCTAGGCATAATTATTTAATTAAATTTGATTTAATTAACATCGCGACTGAAGTTCACTAATTCGGAATTATCGAACCCGAGCCCGGGAGTGTTTGCGGGCCCACTCGCATTCGGAATCAAATGGGGCCCATATGTCACATCAACCATCACATCACTTGTCATTGATTTACTTTATGGTGATGGGTTTAGGTTGAAGAGTGATATACACTCCAAGTCAAAGTGATGGAGATTGACTTTATCATTTACCAACTTTGGTATATGATCTTATATTTGTTTTGAAATAAATATAAAAGGTTTTTGTAAATCAAAAACACAACTCTCCCTTATCTCCTCTCAATGCCGTGAAGATCACTATTCACAGCACTCTCAATTTTCAGTTTTTGTTGCAAACACTTAAAGAATTTGTGTATGTTTGGAACATTAAATCACATACAAGGCTAGCACCATCAAGGGATCATACAAAGGTGTTATGGGAAACTAATTCTTGAGCTTGGAAGGATCAAACAAAGCTTGGAGCTCCACCATCCACCTTGGCCGAATCCCTCACTGCACAAAGGAAGAAATTTTGTTGCTCCACGGATCCACAAACCGATCGATGTAAGTGTGTTTCCGCCACTCTTCATCTTTATTCATTCTTATTTACATGCTTATATGATCTTGGGACATGTTTTAGAAACACCAACAATGGTATCATTGAGCTTAATGAGCATGAAAAATATTAGGGTAAAATTTGGGGAAAATTGATTGAAGCATGATTTGATGAAATGGTTTGATTAAATATGCTTAAATGTATGTTACTTGATGTTATACATTATCAATTTCATGAAAAATAAATTGGATTAATTTTTCCCCCCAAAGATGGCTTGGCCGAATACTACCCTATGCATTGGACTTGGTATTTTGCTGTTTGTAAGATCATTGGATGACTTTAAACGGACATAAAATGACGATTTGTAATTCGATTGGATTGAAAACGAAATCGGTATAATTTTACTACCTTGGCCGAATGTAAAGTGGCATGTTGGGATTTGATTTTTTGTTTAAATAATGTTGGACATGTATTTAAGATAAAAATATGATTAATGGATTATTTGATGTTTTGGAAATATGATTTAAAGGGATTAATCATAACATTACACTTTAATTAATTAAGTGATAAAATTTGAAATTTTAAAATTTGATTAATTGGGCTTAATTTTGAATTGCGCTTAAAACTATTATATTTGGGCATAATGGGCTTGGTTGGGCCAAATTGGTTTAGGCCAATTGGATTGGATCCAAATTGGGCCTAAATCACACCATTAAGTCCAAATGTAATAAATGGGTTTTTTGTTTAATTGGGCCTTATGGGCTTGATATTGATTTTATGGCAAATGAGGGTGATTCCTTATTGGGCTTGGTAATTGGGTTTGACTCATATTGACCAAAGCCCAAGCCAAATGAAATCAATTGAAAGCCCATTGGACTTTAATTAAACAGACATTAGATGTTAGTTGGGATTTGAGACCCGATTTGATTAGATATGGAATCTAAGTCATTAAAAACGCATTAAAAGTGTAAATATTTAATTTGGAATTAAATTATAGAATTAGTATTGAATACGACTTAAATTGGATTTAACGAGTAGTTCGATATAATTCATGAATTCGTACTTTACGTACTTATTCTCAAACGAGTTGGACTCGTGCAAAATCAAACCGTTGATTGAACATTGGATGATCACGTAATTAAAGACTAATTAATTGGATTAGATTGGTTGTATAACATACCTTGAATGAATAAATGTGGATGTGTTGAATGAATAGTGGGTTTATCCAAGCGTCAGGTGCAGAAAATGTTTGGAATGTCACTTGAAGGGGTGCTGGTAGTTTTGGTATCACAGCCTTGAGAAGAGGTTAGGGAAGATTGGAGGGAGTTGGCTGATGCTTTTCTAAAGCAATATGTCACGGACTTGGAGATTGATTTGTCACTCCGTGATTTGGAGAACACTAAGCAGAAGCCGGAGGAAAGCTTCAAGGAGTATGTGGACCGATGGAGAAGTCATTTGTTGAAAATGCAGACTAGGCCCTCTGAGAAGGACCAAATTAAGATGATTATCAAGGGCACCAAGCCCTCCATCTATGGGAAACTGAGGAGGATGACCTCCATGATTACAGACTTTCGGTAGTTGAGGGAAACTGTCATGGACATTGAAGAGGAAGAGGTGGAAACAGGAAGTTTTATGGCCTAAGTAGGAGGCCTATTGGGGGGACACCGGGTACCAAACCTGTTTTTGCGGAGATTGCTGCCATCTGGAATCGGAGATTCTCCAACTTGGGGAGACCCTTGTCTAAGGTGTTGGAGAAATTAAAAAGGCAAGGACTTCTGAAACCCTTGGAAGTCAAACCATTACCCAATCCCCCACCATCACATTATAACCTAAACCTTTACTGTCACTTCCACCAACAGAAAGGTCATGACACCGATAATTACGCCCGACTCCGCTATGAAATCCAAGACCTAATAGACTCTAAGAAAATACCCGACCCCGAAACAGAACAGCCTGATACCCACAGAAATCCCTTACCCAATTGCCGTAATGTGCCACTCCCAACCTACATGATAAACTCCGGCCTCCCAGAAGACCTTGTCCTAAAATCCTTTCACCCTCAAGCCTTTTGCCTGGGAATATGGGATAGTAATAGTGAAGATGAAACTAAGCAGGGGAAGATTTTTGGCTAGTCTTCTCCAGTAGTGATGAGGAAGAAGTGAGGGGAATGACCCGCAGCGGCCGCTTTTACAATGATGTGGCGGAAAAGGGTAAGGAAGCCTTGACCGATGGTAGAGAAGTGGTGGAAGGTGCAGAGAATGCTGAGGGGGATACAGTGTTGGAGCAGTTGAAAAAGACTCGGGCTCAGGTTAGCATCTAGGAATTATTGTGTACATCTCAATAGCATAGGCAGGCTATTGTTGAGGCCTTGAATAAAATTTTGGTGCCTGAGGATGCCAACCCCGCAATGCTTGTCGGGTCGGTACGAGGAGAAACTTTGCAGAGGATCATTTTTTCAGAAGAAGAACTCCTGGCCGAGGGTAGAAATCATAACAGACCCTTGTTTATCAGAGCTGAAGTGAAGGGTAAGAAGACTTCCTGTGTAATGATAGATGATGGTTAGGCCATTAAAGTGTGCCCGTTGAAGATTTTGGCCAGACTGGGCATAAAGGCAACATACTTGGACCCCTCCAACATGACCATTAAAGCTTATGATGACAGTAAGTGCGGAGTGGATGGTACTTTTATGGCTATGGTTAAAGTGGGCCCGGTTGAGGACGAAGTTGAGTTTATAGTGCTGAATATCCTAGCCACTTTTGCATTATTGTTGGGAAGGCCTTGGTTTCATAGGCTTGGGGGTGTGCCCTCTACTCTGCACCAGATGATTAAATTCCCATATGGGGGAGAAATTGTTACCATCCGAGCTGAGGTGGATAATGTTGTGGCCCGCTTTGGAAGTACCGCCTTCACAAGGTTCCAAGTGTCGGCAACTTTTGAGGAATGGGTGGATCCTAAGGTAGCTAGGATCATGGGAAAAATGAATTATGAGCCGGGTGAGGGTTCAAAACTGCCATATTTCAGAGGACAGACTACTCGGAAGGGTTTGGGGTACAAGTCTGATGAAGAAAAGCCGAAGGTCAAGAAGAAAGGCCTAAAACTGATGGAATGCTTTGTGAAGGCTTCAGGGTATCAAGGGAGCCTGAACTTGTGGAAGTTAATGGATTTGTAGTACCTGGGTTTGAGATCTTCCAGGACATGTTGGGAAAGAAACCAATAATGGAAAAAGCTGTAAAGAGTGAAGAAGAGAAGTGGGAGGGAGAACTAATGAAATTAGAAGGCCTGACTCTTGAGGAAGATTAGAAGCTCGGAAGGAACCCGATTGTGAAAGATGAAGTGTCTGCAGATGATGAAGACATTTGCCTTCCTGATTTGTTTGAATGTACTTCTTCTTCTTTACCCAATAATAAAGACTTTCTTTTGCTTACTTGCCTGAGTCATTTTCTTCCACTCTGCACGAATCAAGTATATTTGATATCAGTTCGGCCAAAACTACTGCATTTAACCTTGGTACACTTGAGAGTCCTAAGGAAATTTTGATTGCAAGTGAGGTTACCTCCGATGAGAGGGAGAAATTAGAAGCAGTATTGGTCAAATATGCCAAAGTGTTTGCTTGGTCCTATGAGGACATGCCTGGGGTAGACAGAAGCATTGTCCAATACACAATACCAAATTATCCGAATATGAGTCCAGTGAAACAAAAACTTCGATGGATGAGACCAGAATGGGCTGAAAAAGTTAGAGAAGAAGTCAAGAAACAGATAGATGTGGGATTTCTGAAAGTGGTAAAGTATCCCGAGTGGTTGGCTAATATTGTGCCGGTGCCGAAGAAAGATGGGAAAGTCAGAATGTGTGTTGATTACAGAGATCTCAACAAGGCTTGCCCAAAAGATGATTTTCCTCTATCGCATATAGATGTTTTGGTTGATAGTGCAGATTTATCTGCCATGTACTCATTTGCAGATGGGTTTTCGGGGTACAATAAGGTTCTTATGGCTGAAGAAGACAAGCATAAAACTGCCTTCATCACAGAATGGGGTACTTATTGTTACAAAGTAATGCCGTTTGGGCTCAAGAACGTAGGAGCTACTTATCAGCGGATGGCCACTACATTATTCCACGATTTGATGCATAATGAGATTGAGGTGTATGTGGATGACATGATGGTGAAATCGGAGACAAGAATTGGGCACATAGAGGCACTTGAAAAGTTCCTTCAGAGAGTTGACAAATACAACTTACGGTTGAATCCTAAGAAGTGTGTGTTTGGAGTGACATCAGGGAAATTGCTTGGCCATACAGTGGGAATGGGTGGAATAGAGGTGGATTCTGAGAAAATCAAAGCAATCACAGAAATGCCAGCACCGAAGACTGGGAAGGAGGTTAGAGCATTTCTGGGGAAGATTCAGTACATCAGTCGGTTCATTGCCAAGTTGACGACAGTATGTGAGCCTATCTTCAAATTGTCGAGGAAAGATCAGCTAGTGAGATGGAATGAACAGTGTTAGACAACCTTTAGTAAAATTAGGGAATATTTGTTGAAGCCTCCTATATTGAAACCTCCGAGACCGAGCAGACCTTTGATATTGTATTTGGCCATAGTGTCAGAAGCACTAGGGGCAATGATGGTACATGCAGATGAGACAGGGGTAGAACACGCGGTCTACTATCTGAGTAAGAAGATGCTCCAGTATGAGGCTCGTTATCAAGAAGTAGAGAAGATCTGTCTTGCAGTGGTATGGGCTTCCAGATAATTACGGTATTATTTTCAGTCTTATAAGATCCAGGTTTGTGGTAAAGGAGAATCCTCTAAAGTATCTGCATTCAGTACCGTCGCTAGTGGGGAAATTGGGCAGATGGTTAGTGTTGCTGACAGAGTTTGACATTGAGTATCTCACCTCCAAAATGATCAAAGGGCGAGCAGTGGTAGAGTTTTTGGCATTGCAACCTATTGAGGGGGATCAGTATAAGTTTGAATTTCTAGATGAAGAAGTCCAGGCCATAAAAATTCAGAGGTGGAAAATGTACTTCGACGGAGCATTGAATTATAAGAGAGCCGGAATTGGGATCGTGATAGTGACCCTCGAGGGAGAGACTTTGCCTCTGGCCAAGAGACTTTGCCTCTGGCCAAGAGACTGACGTTCAGAGTGACTAACAACATGGCCGAGTATGAGGCATGCGCTTTTGGTTTGACAGCATTGATAGCCTTGAAGGCTGGGTGTGTGAAGTTTACAGAGATTCTATGTTGGTAGTCCAGCAGATGCGAGGGGAATGGGAATTGAAAGAAGAACGGTTGAAAACTTACCTTCTTCACCTTAGAAAGTTGGCACAGGCCATCCCAGATTGTAAGTTTCAGCACTTGCCGAGAGAAGAGAATCAGATGGCGGACGCACTGGCTACACTTGCAGCAACTTGGGAAAATCCAGAGAAGTTAGTAATGAGACCGTTGTTACTGACGACAGCAAACAGACCCGTTTATGAGACAGAAAGAGTTCTGGAAGTAGAAATCGACGATGGAAAACCTTGGTATCATGACATTCATAGGTATCTGGAGCATGGGGAACTCCCGGAAGAGGCAGGCAGAAAAGACAGGTTAGCCATTCAGAAATTAGCTTCTCAGTATGTGATTTTGAAAGGAGAACTGTACAAGGGGCAAGCAAATGGTATTCAGTTGAAATGTTTGAGAAAAGAAAAGGCTCAGCAGGTAATGGAAGAAGTACACGCCGGGGTATGTGGTCCGCACATGAACGGGCTGAATATGTCCCACAAGTTAGTGAGACAAGGTTTTTACTGGTCAACCAGAGAAACAGACTGCGCGAAGATGGTAAAGCACTATCATGATTGCCAAGCAAACGGTAATTTGAATCACTTACTGCACACAGAGTTGCAGGTGTTGTCAGAGCCATGGCCCTTTTCAGTTTGGGGAATTGATATGATTGGAGAGATTCGACCGAATGCATCGAATGGGTGCTTCATAGTAGTGGCGGTGGACTACTTCTCGAAGTGGGTAGAAGCCGAATCATTCTGTAACGTCACAGCAAGCAGATGGCCAAGTTCATAGCACGAAACCTCATTTGTCGGTATGGTATGTCGCATCATGTGGTTACAGATAACGGAGTTCAGTTTCAGGGAGAGACGAAGGTAATGTTGCAGAAGTATGGGATAGGCCATCACAAGTCATCACCGTACAGGCCGCAGGCCAAAGGGGTAGTTGAGGCGGCTAACAAGACTATAAAGACGATTTTAGCCAAGATGATAGAAAATTGCAGAGATTGGGCCGAGAAACTACCATATCCTTTGTGGGGGTACATAACATCAGTAAGAACAGCAACCGGAGCCACACCTTATTCTTTCGTCTATGGAATGGAAGTAGTGCTACCAGTGGAAGTTGAGATACAGTCTATGAGGGTATTAGCAGAAACAGAGTTACCAGAACCAGAATGGGCCACACAGAGGTTTGACCAGTTAGCAGTGCTGGATGAGAAGAGGATGAGGTCTCTACATCATATGCAGTTGTATCAGAAAAGACTAGCCCGAGCGTTCAACAAGAAGGTACGTCCCATCAGAATCAGAAATGGTGATTTGGTACTTAAGCAATCAAAGCCGTCGACCACAGATCCAAGAGGAAAGTTCAGACCTAACTGGGAAGAGCCTTACATAGTGCAGAAAGTAATGGGAAATGGAGCAGTGACGCTATCAGACTTGGAAGGGAACGAGTTCACCGAGCCGATCAACGTAGATAGGTTGAAGCAGTACTTTGCCTGAGGGAGAAAAAGACCGAGCAGTCACCAAGGGAATTAGTAGAAGACTTAACCCAACAGAATAAGAAAATCATTCATGCATACACATAACATTGCATTCTCTTCGTTTTTAATTTTTTGTTTTGTGCTCGCGCAAGTTCGAAGAAAGGAGAAAGCAGCAGTTCGAGGGCGAGGCCCATATCGGCTTGGGGGTGAGGCCCCACATCATCATCAGTTTAAGGGCGAGGCCCATGTCAGCTTGGGAGCAAGGCCCATATCAGCTTGGGGGCGAGGTCCATATCAGTTCGAGGACGAGGCCCATGTCAGCTTGAGGGCGAGGCCCATATTAGCTTGAGGGCGAGGCCCATATCATTAGCAGTTTCGGGATGCGTCATAGGGTCGAGGTGCCCCTGTTGTCCGTTGTAGTTTCGGGATACGTCCTAGGGTCGAGGGCCCACTACATCAACTATTCGAGGGCGAGGCCCTCATTTCTAGCGGTATCGGGATGCATCCTAGGGTCGAGGTGCCCACGTTGCCGGTTGTAGTTATTGGGATGCGTTTCAGGATCGAGGTCCAATGCAGCACCAACTCAGCTCGAGGCAGTAGACGAGCAAGGTAAGTGAAAACGCATTGCATAACTTTGATAGGATTGTTCAAAGTCACACACTACATAAGTCCCATCAAAGTGGGGGCGACTGTAGACATTGGATTTTCGCATGTGAAACCCGATGATGAGTCTCAGTTGGAGGCACTACCTTTATTAGTTAAGGATATTGCGGGAAACGATTGTCGGAAGGGAATTGATATTTCGTTAGATTTTTATTCACTTGTTTAGCATCAAGCTCACTTGTTGGACCTCCTTCTGGAGCACCTTTGGCCTAAAAAACCCGCAAACCTTTTAATCTTGGCCCAAACCCACTCACCAAACCAACACAACACCTAACCCACCAAGACAAAGCCCACGCCACACACATCAAGGCCCACAAGCCCATAGCCTCTAAAATACACCCAAATTAAATTAATATTAATTAAATAATGTAATTGAATTAAATAAAATGATTGAAAAACATTTACCAAATTAAATAAAACATAAAATAAAATCATGCCTAATTTAGATAAATCAAATATATTTACATACTAAATTAAATAAATATTATGCCTAATTAAATGAATCCTAACCAAATTAAAAAATATTGTATGCCTAATCAACACAAGACAAATATACAACTTCCTAATCAAGCTTAAATTTGTCCCCCATCAATCTTGTATTTACCTTTCTTGAAACCAAATCAAATCCAAACTTGAATGCCAAAATCCCTTCCTTGAGAGACAAGGAGAAACCCTAACCCTCTTCTATATAAACAACACCAAACCAAAGCCAATCCTCCTCTCCACTCTCTCACACAGACGCCTATACAGCAAAAAAAATACAAAGAGAAAAGGCTCTCAATACACGTAAATTAGAAGAAAAAATAGCAAACAATTCTCTTCATCTCCCCCTCACATAACCGAAAACAACAAGTCAAAACTCTCCCCATACAGCAGCTAAATAACACCAATACAGCAGCCATAAAACCGAAAAACATCAGCCCATAACCTTCCCTATATTACCGAAACATTCAGCCCCGTAAACCTCCTTGCATTACCGAAAAAACTACACTATTTTCTACCTCCCTCTATATAACCGAAAAACATCAGCCCATAACCTTCCCTAATTACCGAAACAGCAGCCCCGTAAACCCCCTATATACCAAAAAACTGCACTGTTTTCTGCCTCTATATTACAAAAAACTACCCCAAAAACAGCGCTATATTACAGAAAAACAGCCCAACCATTACAAAAACTGCACTTTTAATCCTTAGAAAACATAAAAAAAAAAACTGCACCTAAAACCTTTGAAAAACACTCAAACAGTCCACTAAAACGCCAAAGCATGACCTGAAACAGTGAGCAAAAATACAGAGAAAACAACAGTAAAACGGAGGTAAATAGTAAGCAAAATAGCCAAACATTGAGTTAAGACGTTAAACTAGTGAATCGAAGAA
>SKCR01049089.1:0-39914 GCA_019454045.1 Zanthoxylum bungeanum
GAGACTGACTTCATTTGAGATTGATCTGCGAATCAGAAACGGGACGAGAGTTGTTGTTTTAACCGTAGAAACCTAAGTTTAGGAACTACCCTTCGGGTGTGTACTTAAATTAGGGAACTGTTCTATATCAGAGTATAATCCGTTGCGGATATACCTTTATATTCTAGAACACTAAAGTGTTTCATTTTATAAAGATGATATTGAAATAAGCACATTAGATGTGAATAACAGTATTTATATTTTGAATATAAATGAATCTCAAACATATAACATGACAAACAAATAGCTCAAAACTGATTTAATCAGATGAGACTTATTTGTGGCATTGTTGTCTGGGACACATTAAACAAGACTCGTATATCCATACTTTTGAAGAGTGGATACTAGGACGGATTTGATTCTATTCAAATGATGTCTACGAATCTAGTTTACTGGGCAAAGTGCCTAAAACACCTTTTACTTGGTAAAAGTACAAGTGCCACCGATCTGTTAGCCCTCGTTCATAGTGACAGAAGTGGGCCCATATCTAGCTAGGCTAGAGGTGGATTTGAATATTTCGTAACCTTTACAGATGTGGCATCACGTTATGGTTATGTGTTTCTTTTGAAACACGAATCGGAAACTTTTGATAAATTCAAAGAGTTTCAACACGAAGTAGAAAGACAGATCGGCTAAGGTATTAAACCGTCACGGTTAGACCGTGGTGGGAAATACTTAAGTAATAAGTTTCTCGAATATACTTGAAAGAGTATAGTATTCTTTCAATGTGGACTCCTCCCGGAACACCTCAATTGACGGTGTGTCCGAACTGGGAAACCAAACTTTGTTAGACATAATAAGGTTAATTATGAGTTGCTCTGAGCTACCATTTTCCTTCTTAGGATACGCATTAAACAGTGCAACACTTATTTTGAATAAGGTTCCATAAAAATCTGTTTGACAGACTTCATATTAGTTATGAACAGGAAAGAAACCAGGTTTTCTTATTCCTGGAGATTTGGGAATGCTAGGCATATGTTTGGATGATACCAAACTAAAACCCAAATCAGATAAGTGTCTAAGTGTAGGTTATCCTAGGGAAACCAAAGTATAGTACTTGTACAACTCACTAGAGAATAATGTAATTGTTGCTCGCCATGCGGTTTTCCTAAGAGGAATACCAATATGCAGTGGTAAGTGGGAGGAAAGTAAAACTCGATGAAAATCAGAGTAATATTATTCCAGGCACTGATTCCCTTATGGAACACAAACAGTTCATCAAGGATGAAACTGAACCAATAATCTTCGAATACACAAGAACCGCGCAAGTCGGAGAGAGTCAGAAAACAACCTGGGAGGCATTGTTAGTGTTCCTAGAACATGCCAAGGATCTAATAAGCATGAAAACATGTACATAAATTCAATATAAGTTGCGGAATTACTAACATTGAGCGGATTTGAGCTTTTAAAATTTTGAGAAGAGATCTCAAAGATCCAAGCTTTGAGTGATGATTCCAACTCTTGAAGTGGTTTCCCTATCACCTTTGTTGATTTGTGAAGTGCTAGCTCCTTTGAAATTGCAACAAAATCAAAGTGTAAAGAGGATGGCCATTCACGCCCATAGAGAGGTTTTTAGGGTTTCATTTTGTTCAAAAAGTGTCAAGTGTAGGAAGTGAAGAGAGAGAGAAGGCTTTTGGTAAAATCCTTTTACCCTTTTCACCTAAACTAGGTGGTTGGGTAAATGGTTTTACCAAAACCATTACAAGGTGGTTGGATGGTTGGTAGCTTGGCATAAATGCCAACTACCACATGTGAAGTGGGCCCCTCATTTGAATTCAAAATTCAAATGTCTCTACGAACATTTGCTGCGGCTCGGTTCCGTTTAATCCAATTAAACGAACTTTCATCGCTAAATAATTAAATCTAATTTAATTAAATAACAATGCCTCATAAATATATTACGAATGTCGTCTACGAATTAATTCTAAATTAATTCGTTCGTTCGCATTAAAGTCCAACTTTTATTTCGTAATGAAATTCAATTCATATTAATATATCCGATATATTAATTTTAGCCCATGCGAATAAATTAAATAGAAAAATCAAATTTAACTATTAAATTTATTTTACCGATTAATTCCAAATTAATCGCGTTCTCTCTCTTCCGAACACATTTAATCCCAGATTAAATAATACCTCAATTAATCCCAGATTAATTTTCTCTCTCTTAATTAATCCCAGATTAATTCTAATTAAATCAACTGTCATCGGTGAATCTTTGGGAAGCGACCCAAGAGATCCCTGGATATGTTGGCAGTAATACGGTCATCGGATTATCCGAATATATGCGTACCTCGTACCACGTGCTTACCGATTTACAAGACATGGTTGGCTTCTAGCAAAGCATCGTGCCTACCCAATTCTCCAGAAATATTCTTACTGGAATATATAATCTATGTCAGGCGTAGTATACATAGTAATGCGTATTGTGATCCAGTATCGAATGTCACGTGCTAGGCCTGGGGCTGATACTGTGTCTGCCCTGTACGAAGCACATGTCGGATGTCTGGTAACTAGTCTCTATAATCGGATATACATGACCTAGTCATAACATCCCGATGACTGCAGTACTTAAGAGCACTAGTACCGTATCCTACGTGACATCATCTCCAATATGACCGGAGTGATCCTTCCGTCTTGACATCACACCCAATACACTACGATTCTCAATATACCCGGCAGAGGCGTACACAGAACCGGTTAAAGCCCTGGACGACCAAAACTAAAGCATATCGATTGTCGCAAGCATTAGCGATGCAAGTCTCAGGTTAAGACCAAATACACCTACCCTGATTTCGGACTTCCATAGACACATAGTCATACCACCAATGGAATTCTGAGGGGTCTATCCAGAGCAAAGCTATTTTCCGTACCATCGGTAAAACACAGCCTCCTATTACACTTGCATGAGTATCCTATACCCAAATATATGAGAACTATGCCGTTATGATCTCACATAACACGCACAAGTGTAATACTAGTCTATTCCGCATTATCGATGTCCAGTCTCGATAATACTACGACTAGGGATATTTAATGATTAATCCTTCATGGACTGATACTGTCTCATATCATCTCAATCCAGGAACTAATCATAAGGACCTCCTATCATTTATACATCTAGGTGATCTAATCACAAATGATAAGAGTGCAATCTCCTTGTCACATAGTTAATTTGTACAACAACACCATGATCTGTACAAATAGTGACGCTATGGGTCATAATTGTCCAACCGTATGGGTTTCTAATATCACCTCGTAAGGATGTCAATCTTATTGAGGAAGACAAACCGACTACGTATGAGGAAGTGATACAAGGTATCGACTCCCTATTATGGCAAAGTGTCATGATGTCCGAAATGGATTCCATGTATATCAACTAAGTTTGGACACTAGTTGTTGTACCCGAAGGCATTGTGCCTATTGGTACAATAGAAGTCTTCAAGGAAGACATACATGGATGGCAACATACCAACGTACAAAGCTAGGCTTGTAGCGAAAAGGTATCATTATCAACATTGTGTTGATTACGACGAAACCTTTTACTTGTTGCCATGGTTAAATCCATTTGGATAATGCTTGCTGATACTGCATGTTTCATTAATGAAATATGGCAACTGAACGTCAAAATCGCTTTCCTTAACGGAAACCTTTTGGAGGATGTTTAAAACATCCTGACGGTTTTGTCGTACCAAAACAAGCAAACAAGGTTTGCAAGTTAATTCATTCCATTTATGGATTGAAGCAAGCATTGCGTTCTTGGAACTATCGTTTTGATGTAATCATAATGGTATATGATTTAATTCAAAACGAACATGATTCTTATGTATATAAGGAGGTTAGTGGGAGCGCACTGACAATGATTGTCCGATATATAATGATGATATATCATTTCTTGGAAATGATATTCCCATAATACAATCGGTGAAAGCTTGGCTTTCATGAAAAATTCTCCGTAGAATACTTGGGAGAGACAACCTTTAATTCTAGGAATAAGGATCTACGGGAATAGATCAAAAAGTTGTTGACACTCTCCGAGAACCCGTACATTGAAATAAATGTACGCGACCTGGTGTCTCATATGCTTTGAGCATATAGAGTCACAATCAGGCCAATCCAAGTGATAGTCACTGGATTGATGTTAAGAACATCCTTAAGTATCTTAGATAATCTAAGGATGCTTTCTTAAGCTATGGAGAAGGAGAACTTGAAGTGACTAGGTTCACTGCTGCAAGTTTCCAAACCGATAAAAAAACGACTATTAGTCGTAATAAGGGTACTATATAGTTTGAATAACGGAACAGTGAGCTGAAAATCTTCCAAGCAAGATACTATTGCCGAATAAACAACAAAAGCGGAACATTGATGCAGTTGAGGCAGCAATAGAAGCACTTTGGATCTTAATAATCCTAATCAGATTAGGAATAGTTCTGTTAGCAGCTGAGCTAGGCTACAGCACAAGCTAAAGAATGAATGGTCTCATCAACGATCCAAATAAATACTTTAACTATTCATCTGATTCATCCAGATCATACATCGTGGTGATGTGATGATCGAATAAATCGCATCAGATGATAACTTTGCAAATCTGCTGACGAAAGCTTTTTCTCAGCAGAAGTTTGAGCGACCCGTACATAGTTCAGGTGTAGGACACTTGAGTGATTGGCTATAGGCCAAGTGGGAGATTGTTGGAAAATTATGACCCATAGCATCACTATTTGTACAGAACATGGTGTTGTTGTACAAATTAACTATGTGACAAAGAAAATTGCTCTTTTATCATTTGTAATTAGATTACCGGGATATATAAATGATAAATGTCCATATGATTAGTTCCGGATTGATAAGATATGAGACGGTATTAATCCACTAAGGTTTAATCATTAAAAAATCCCTAGTCGGAGTATTATCGAGATTGGATATCGATAATGCGGAATAGACTAGTATTGCACTTGTTCGGGTTATGGGAGCATAACGGCATAGTTCTCATATATTTGGGTATTGGATACTCATGCAAGTGTAATAGGAGGTTGTGTTTAACGATGGTACGGAAACAGTTTCGCTCTGGATAGACCCCTCGGAATTCCATTGGTAGTATGACTATGTGTCTATGGAAGTCCGAATCAGGGTAGGTGTATTTGGCCTTAACCTGAGACTTGCACCGCAATACTTGCGACAATTAATATACTTTGGTTTTGGTCATCCAGGGCTTTAACCGGTTCGTATATTGAGAATCGTAATGTATTGGGTGTGATGTCAAGATGGAAGTATCACTCCAGTCATGGTGGAGATGATGGTCACGTAGGATACGGAACTAGTACTCTTTAGTACTGCAGTCATCGGGATAATATGACTAGGTCATGATTATCCGATTATAAAGACTAGTTACCAAAGATCTGACATGTGCTTCGTACGGGGCAGACACAACTCCAGCCCCAGGCCTAGCACGTGACATCCGATACTGGATCGCAATACGCTATACTACGTATACTACGCCTGATATAAATTACATATTCCTTTAGGAATATTTCTGGAGAATTGGGTAGGAACGATGATTTGCTAGAACCCAACCATGTCTTGTAAATCGGTAAAAACGTAGTACTAGGTACGTACGTGTTCGGATAGTCCGACAGGCCGGATTTACTGCCAACATATCCGGGGATCTCATGGGTCGCTTCCCGAAGATTCACTGATGACGTATGACTCGAACATTATTAATCTGGGATTAATTATTAGAGAGAAAATTAATCTAGGATTAATTACGGATATATTTTATTTGGGATAAAATATTATTTAAAGAGAGAGAACGATTAATTTGGAATTAATCGATAAAATAATATATTCGATATATTAAATGAAATTATATTTCGACGCGGAATTAAAATTGGATTTTAATTCGGGCGAACGAGTTAATTTAGAATTAATTCGCTAGCGACGTGAATAGTAATTTTCCTAGGCATAATTATTTAATTAAATTTGATTTAATTACGTCGCAACGGAAAATTCGTTAATTCAGAATTAGCGAACCCGAGCCCGGGAGTGTTTGCGGGCCCACTCGCATTTTGAATCAAGTGGGGCCCACATGTCACATCAAGCGTCAAATCACTAGTCAACTTTACCACTTTATTGTGATGGAAGTTGTTGGTTGATGCTTGAGTGTGAAACACTCAATTGTGATGGCTTGAATGACTAATACCATTTATTTATTTTTGGTATATCATTTTAATTGATTTTTGAAATCAAAAACCAACACAACTCAATTCTCTCTTGTTCTCTCCCATTCGGCCAATGGCCATTTCTCTCCTTCTCCATTTTTGAAAATGCCAAGAACAAAGAAGAAGTTAAGGGAAATTTTGTGGCAAAATTTCCAAGGTGCTAGCACACTAAAGAGTCATCCAAAGGTGATAGGAAAAAAAACCCTTGAGCATGGAATCTCAAATCAAAGCTTGGAGCTTCAAGATCACAAGGAGCACAAATTTGGGCTTGACATAGAGCTTCATCCATGGAGTAGAAAACTTTTGTTGTTCCTCGCATCGGAAATTCGTTCATTGTAAGTATGATTCCGCCATACTTCTTTATTGTATTCACTTATTTTCATTGCTTGAATGATCTTGGGACTATAGTAGAAACCCAACAAGACATGCATACGAGCTATGAGCTGACTTGCAGTTTGTTTCTTGAAATCCTTCTTCTTATATCCCATTATAATCTTCTTAGACTTCCTATAAATCTTTGAAGAGTTTGCTCCACAATGGAGGTACAAAGTGAGATTATCTTTCTTTAAATCATGTTAAGCCTAGCGTAACATATTATGAAGCTCTTCATATGTGGCTTGCATCGAATGCATCACAAAGCCAACATATGTACTGGGTACAGAAGACAAGATCAGATATTGGCCTAGCCAATCATCTATCTAAATGTTCTGTCATTCCATATATCGGATCTGGTCAATCATATTCCAAACATGAATGCTAACCATTTCTTTATTCTTGAGCATAGCAAGTAAAAATTCCTTAGACCTCCGAAATATCTCAATTTCTTGATTTGCTTTAAACAACTACTTCAGTGCTCTTGTAATGATCCAAGCATTTGGTACATCTACGTACAATCTAAGCAAATTAGAAATAAATTTGACAGACTTTAGATTGAGTGTAGCATACCTCAATCGTTCTGATTCCAAGTCAAGACGGATGTTCATCTCATACTCTAAGTAGTTTAAGACTCTTTATCCAAAAATTGCACTAATGGATTTGCGACAGTCATCTACAAGACAATATTTAAATACTAGCAGTACATGTTTTATTTCAATATAAGAACACTAATTGATTATAGAGTTTTAAATCTATTAGTGCCCTCCCACTACTTTATGTAATTCCGTAATCTGCCTTAACAGAAAAATAGAAATTTGACTATCAAAATTTCATAGCGGAAAATGGATCCTATGACATTTACTCCAACTCCACACTAATGATGATATTGGCCTTTATAAACTCATTAGGTAGACCTATAAGGTCAATCATTTCATTTGACTCCTAGTTTGGTCCTGAACCGTTTCTTATCCTCACACTAATGATGATATTGGATTAAGACGTGTTCTAGGTGTATACTTGTCAATGTGCACTAATGAGCTTCGTATGTATACCCGCACACTAATGACGATATTGGGTGACTACGTTAACCCATCACACTATATCTAATATTTTATCGGAGCGACCTAAGTTCTGAGCACTTATACCATTACACTAATGACGATATTGGATATAAGTAGTAAGAACTCATTCATCTCCGTATTGACAAGACAGAACATCCAATAATGCACAAAAATTATTAATACCTTATTACTTAATTAAAGTAATCGTCTAATCATGGGAGATTCAAGACAATCAAGTCATTAACATGCTTGGGTCAAAATTAAAATTTTAATTTAAAACATGCAATGCATATCCAATATGACTTATGCATAATTAAATTAAAATACAGAGGCGTAGATTCAAATACATGTCTAACATGCAACATGTGTTGTGTGATTAAGCCTTGCTACTGATACCATTATGTTGGGGCAGATGTGGAATCCTAGGGTCGGATCGGAGTCTCGCGCAGCAGAAATAGATCTAACCCGTAGACATCAGATATGGGTGTAATTTTAAAATATTTAATGAAATATCGTATTCCATTACGGGAGTATAGGAAAAAATTGGGGCTGAATCGGAGACTGAAAGCCCAAAAATAAGAGAAAACAAAATTCAGTGGGCTACAGTGCGCGCGGGCACTGTAGCGCCCAGGGCATTAAACATTCATTTTTTTTTATTTTCAAAAATTAAGTTTTCCTTCAGCTCTCTAGAAAATTTCCAGAGAGCTTAAGGAATTAGGGTTATTACCCTAATTTCTTCTGATCTTCCCTAAATACTTTAAAAACACCATTTTAACATCAAACCCAACATCAACACATGTTATAAAATAAAATTCAAGTTTTTCAAAATATGAAATATTTTTATAGAAACATAAATTTATCCTAAATACGCAATTGGGTAAATTTTGAATCCAAAACACAAACCAAATTAGAATAACACAATGAAGTGACTCGTGAACAATTCTAGGTCACTAAAAGGTGGTCAAGTGATTCTAGAATGATAGCCTTAGCTCTAAGCTATTATCTATAGTTCCAAACTCTAATTTTTTGTTTATGTCTAACATAAATATTTTGACCCAATTACAAGCATATTGTGTTTATAATTCCAAAGCATCCTAACACAATTAATTAGCGTAATTTCAACATTATGTATCTAATACATAATTCATCACTATGTGTCTCACTAATGAAAAATATAGCTTTTGGATAAGATCAAACTTACCTAGCAATGTTGATTCAAAGATCCAATCTACTTCTCCTTGTTAAAATGTTGTGCAGAAATTCCAAATTTAGCAAGCTTGACTCCAAGATCTAATCTTGATTCCAATGCTAGCAAACTTCACTCCAAGATCCAATCTTGATTTCTCCTGATTGAAATATTGTAGAGATCTCACAAAGCTTCTCTAAACACTTCTCTAACTTATGCTAATTTTTCTAATTCTTGCTTGTATTTAGATTTCTCAAGCTTTTTCTTTTCTTAATTAAAACCTTCCTAAAGCTTGCTATTTATAGCAAAACTTAAGCAAGTTTTAATTAATAAAAGTTGTAATCAACTTTTATGTGGGCTTAATCTAATTTGTCCAAATATGTATAATTAGGTGTGACTAAGCTCCATTGTCTACCATTTTGATTTAATCCAATTAAATTAAGACAGGGATTAGGAAATGGATTAGTTCAATGTTTGTCATTTTGATTTAATCGAATTAAATCATGCCAAAACCACATATTATTACATACTTACAATTACCATAATATCCTCTAATGGCAGAGATAATTATGATTTTACAATTAAGCCATTGTGTAATTATTGAATTAATCCAATTAGGTCAAATTAAATAATCAATGTTATCCAATAACACTTGATTATCTTGGTTGATAATTATAATATCGAATATTATCTTTTATCAAAATTAATCGGCTACCCAAGTGTTCAACGAGTACACTTCATATTGTGGGACTCTCTATGTCCAAACACATTCGTCATATATACCTAGCTAATATGTACGTAATTCGGCCACCTCCGAATTCGCGAAGAACACGAACGACCTTTCTAAACTTTACTAGTCGAGGCCATCATATATGCTTAACAATCCCATATTCGTAGGCTATCCAAGTCGTGCTTAGGAAACATAGAATACATCGTCAAGTTTCCAAGGCGCACATCTCATGTCGACATGTCCACGATTCCTTACAACTGATGCGATCCACCTTAGGTGATCGGCTTTGGCCAAAGTCTTAAGAATCGTGACTTACTCACATGGATACCTAAACCTCTTATGGTACACATACGGGCCGACGAATCCTATCTTGCTTCGCACTTGATTATTGAGTGCATCGGTCCACACCCAACGAACATTTAGAGGCCACATCATGAAAGATTTCTAATATACATGACATCAAAGAGTGGAGGATCTCACACAAAATCAATGATATCCTATAGTCAAAGGATTTCATATGCTACTCGACTCGAGGAGATTCTTATTGACAGTGGTGTGTACTTCCAACTATTAGGAATCACATGTGATTCATTCATTATTCGGCCCAACCAATACCCAAATGTCTATATGAGTTTCCAAAACTCATGGTACATCGGGTTAAACCATTGGAACTCCAATTATATTAAGTTTGCTACAGTTAATTGAGCTAACACGGGGACCAAATAAAATTACTATTACGAGCTCCAATAATCCCGGTATATTAATTAAACTCTTTAATTAAATATTCTGAATTATTAGCTTCGCGTTATTCCACTAAAAATTGGAAGTTGCACTATCATTGCCGTAGATGGAAAATATAAGTCGAACAACTTCGGTGTCCATCGATATAGTCATTTCATACGGATTGGCCCTTTACGAGTATCTCATATTTAGAGTCGGGTCATAAGTCTATTTTACCCCTCTAATTATTTTATACCTTAAGTACCATTGATTCTCTAATGAACAAATTTATTCATAACTATTATGAATATAAATCTTTCTAATCGCAATAGAAAGACTTGAACGCTCTAATCGTTCAAGTATCAAATCAACCCTTAAAAAAATACTCTTCTACTTCTCGTAAGAATGAGTGAACTCCATGTATATGTAAAATATTCTCAGCTACACACCAAACCATGTCCCCAAAATATGTTGTTATTGGTCGGGACTGCTTCACCAACCTCACCTTAGTAAATCAAAGGACATAGTCTGTCATGCTGGAATTCGTAGTACACTCAGGATTAAGATCAATTTATATACGACCATCTGGTAGATAAAATGAATTTTTATGTTTAACCGATATTATAAGATATTCATTTCTATCTTGGTCCAGTCCTATTTGATCATATCATACAAGGTGCCTTCATTCTCATGTCACCACATGAACCATCCCGGATGAATGTCGTTATGCAGGTATAGAATGGACCACAACTATACATAAACAACAAACAAAGTACCCATTTTGCTTGCTCTCTATAGACTATTTTAGATTACTAACTTCAGACTTAAATCCTCTTGTGTATGACACTCATACACTAAGTCTTTAAAGCACATGAGTAATCAAGGGTAAACAAGACAATTTACAATATATGATTTAAATCAAAAAAATTTGATAAATGATTAATGCATCTTTTATTTCAATAAACAATTATGTTTACAATACATGAAGCTCTATGACATATATCCCAACAACCTCCCACTTGAACTATAGCAAATGGGACATGTCATGTAATCATAAACCCTTTAGGTGACCTTCAAAAACTTTAGCCGATAAGGTCTTTGTAAATGGATCAACCAAGTTCTTTGCGGATTATATCTACGTGACAAAAACGTCTCATCTCTACATATCTCCCTAATGAGATGATATTTTCTCTTTATATGTTTTCCCCTATTGTGGCTTCTTGGTTCCTTTGAATTCGCCACTGCACCACTATTATCTCAATAAAGTGTGAGTGATTTATCCATATTTGGAATAATTTCCATATCTCCCAAGATGCTAGACTGCTTCCTTAGTTACTTCGCAAGCTGTTACATATTCAGTCTTCATGGTGGAGTCAGCAATACAAGATTGCTTTATGCTCCTCCAAAAAATGGACCCACCACTTAGGGCGAACATTGATCTATATGTTGATTTCGTAGAATCGACATTCGTCTAAAAATCAGAGTCAGTATATCCACTGAGGATCATATCATCACCAGAATATACAAGCATATAATTTCTCGTTCTTTTAAGATACTTGAGAATATGTTTCACTGCCACTCAATGATCCAATCTTGGGTTGGACTGAAACCTACTGACTACTCCCATTAGAAAGATTATGCCTGGTATCGTGCATAACTTAGCATACATAAAACTATCAACCGATGAGGCATATGAGATATGTCTCATTTCTTCAACTGCTTGAGGTCTCTTAGGAGACTGTTCCTTAGACAAATGAATTCCATGTCTGAAAGGCAATTTACCTTTCTTGGAATTATGCATCCCAAATCGCACAAGGATCTTGTCGATATAAGATGTCTGAGACATTACTAACAATCGTCTCTTGCGATCCCGAATAATTTAGATCTCAAGTACATAACTAGCCTCTTCTAAATCTTTCATTTGGAATTGATTAGCTAGCCAGATTTTCACGTCCGATAATATTCTTACATCATTTCCAACGAGTAAAATATCATCGACGTACAAAACGAGAAAAACCACCTTACCATCAATGATGCGTTTGTAAACACAAGGCTCATCGACGTTCTGCTCAAAATTATAAGACTTCATCGTAGTATCAAATCTTATATTCCAAGATCGAGATCTTTGCCTAAGTCCATAAATGGACCTTTGCAGCTTGCAAACTTTTGCTCTTGACCTTGGGTTATGAACCCCTCTGGTTGTACCATATAGATACTCTCATCAAGATTGCCATTCAAGAATGCAGTCTTGACATTCATTTGTCAAATCTCATAGTCATAAAATGCACCAATGGTCATAAGAATACAGATGGATTTTAGCATGGCTACTGGATAGAAAGTCTCCTCATAGTCGACTCCCTCTTTCTGGGTATAACCCTTGGCATCCATTTTAAGGTCTGTATCATCTCATCTTCTCATATTTTTCTCTTGTAGATCCACTTGCAACCTATGGGTTTTTCTCCATCAGGTTGGTCTATAAGTTCCCAGACTGAGTTAGAGTACATAGACTTCATCTCGAGGTTCATGGTTTTGAGTCATTTCTCTTTATCAAAATCATCCATTGCACTACGATAGGTCAATGGATCATCCAAACTATCATTGGATGCAACAACTTGTGCCTCTCCATTTCCTAGATAGCGTTCAGGTTGTCGTACAACCCTCCCACTACGTCTAGGTGGTAGATCATTCTGATAAAATTACATCTGATGCTCAGATATTGAAAGTGTTATGTTTCTGTCAACAATTGATGATGGTGTGCTGGTTGAACCAGTAAGTAACACTTTACTTCGAGGTTTGAACTCTCCCATATAATCCTCCTCAAGAAAAATAACATTTGTCGATATAAATACTTTGTTATCTTCCGGACTATAAAAGAACCCACTCCTAGTCTCCTTAAGATATCCTACAAATAGGCACACTTGTGAACGTGACTCTAGCTTTGTAGTATTGTTCTTCAGCACATGTGCTGGACACCCCCATATACGGAAATATTGCAAACTAGCTTTACGAATATTCCACAACTCTAAGGGAGTCTTAGGAACAGACTTAGATAGAACTAAATTTAGGATATATATTGTTGTTTGCAAATTATTCCCCTAGAATGAACTAGATAATATAATGTAACTAAACATTGAACTCATCATGTCTAGTAGGGTTCGATTTCTCCTTTCTACAACATCATTTTGCTATGGTGTTCCAGGTGTTGTGAGCTAGGATACTATTATGTGCTCAATAAAGAATTCCTCAAAATCTCTATCAAGGTATTCTCCTCAACAATTCGATTGTAGAATTTGGATGGTTTTACCTAATTGGTTCTCAACCTCAGCACAATATTCTTTAAACTTTTTCAAAAGTATCTGACTTGTGGTGCATTAGATAAACATATCTATATCTAGAATAATTGTCAATAAAAGTGACGAAGTATTCATAACCACCTCGGGCTTTTACATTCATCGGGCTGTAAATGTCCGAATGTATTAGCTCAAAAGGGTGATTGGCTCTTATACCTTTTCCAGTAAAAGGTCTCTTGGTCCTTTTACCTTCTAGACATGATTTATAAACCGGTAAAGTTCCAAGTTTTAACTGGTTTAAAACTTCATTCTTTATTAATATGTCTATCCGGTCAAGGTTAATATGTCCAAGTCTGAGATGCCATAGATATGTGCCATCGTGAGAAATCTTTCATCGTTTTGTTTTAGATTTTTCAACCTTAAATATTTCAGTATTGAGTAGTGAATTGTGTGTTAACGGCCTTAACACATATAAATTATTCTCGGAGTTTTCTGTGCATATTGTTAATCCATTTCTACTAATAATAATCAATTTATTATCAAAAGAAATAGAAAAACCATTTTTCATAAGTTTGGATACATAAATCAAATTCTTGCGAAAACCAGGAATAAAAAGCACATTAATTAAACATAAATAACAATTATTAAAGTTTAAATTTGAAACTCCCACTAATCTTGCTGAAACAACATCTCATATCCCGACTCTCATGGTATAGTCACTTAGCAAGGTGTTTCCATAAATCAAGTAGCTGCAAAGAAGAACAAATGTGGTTAGTGACTCCAAAATCACATAAATTTATCATCCTCCACTAATAGAGATTCGATAACAAGTAAATCATATTTACCTGTATTCTTTTTCTCTTGTAGCTCAGCAAGGTATTTAGGATACTTCCTCTTCCAATACCCATCCTTTTTGCAATGGAAATATTTTCCTTTGGGCTTGGTACCTTTAGATTCTTTCTTGTTCTTTTTTTCATAGCTTTGCCTTATCCTTCCCATTGCATTTCTTCTTGTTTTTTGCAGATCAAGAAGATTCGGCAACATTTGCCTCAGCACTAGGTTTACGAGGTTCAAGCATGGACTCGTAATTGGTGAGCTCATTTAGGAGTTGGGTCAAAGTAAAAGACAACTTGTTCATAGAATAGTTGCTTTTAAACTACAGGAAACTATTCGGAAACTTTTCCATGATCATAGTCACGTGGCTTTGCTCATTAATACGAGCACCATAGGTTTCAGCTGTATTGAGATGAGACATCAACCTTAAGACATGTTCTCAAACTAATGTTTCTTCCTTCATCCTAGCGGTTAACAATGAGACGATAGCCTCATGTTTTTGCCACTTTGAAGGCTGCCCAAACATATCTTGTAATGACTGCATTATTAAAGATGCTTTAGCCATAGGCTCATGCTAATGGTACATTGGGTTAAACTATTGGAACTCCAATTCCAATATACGACATGTGCTAGTCTTATAGGTTATAGGAATTCGACCGTATTCCAAAACCAATGACTAGGAATATTTTACTTTAAAAATAGTTTATAATAGTAATATTATCCCAATGTCAGACCACCCAGTGTCCAGTATTGGTACATGACTATTCTACAGTCGATGTCATTCTTAGCATATTTATATATCAATCTAATATGCATAATGACAATACCATTAACAAGGTTTGAAATGAAAATGTACTTATTTTATTAATGAAAAAATATAATGTACAATATATTATTCATATTGACGCTCTAAGCACCAACTCCAACAGTTTCAATTTATCGTTTTGACTTCTTTTACCTTAATTTATTGTTTCGATTTAATTCAATTTACTGTTTTGATTTCCTTTACTTTAATTTTTCCGATAGTATCTTACCTTTTGTACTTTCACGGTCTATTTTACCGTTTATCTGAAAATTATTATTTTGCAAATAATAGTGTTTTTATTACTCACCATTTTTCAAGATTTATAAATAAAACTCGTCATTTCTCTCTTCGACACATCCAAATAAGAAAGTGTGCAAAAATAGAGAAAACTTCAAGATAACAAGCCACTAATATCCGTGTATTTTGTGGATCTAACTCTGAAACTAAACTAGAATTTGTTGTGGCCGTAAAAGAATTGGGTAGAGTTATGGCAGAAAGAAACATGCACTTAGTATATGGCGGTGGAAATATTGAATTGATGAGAAGCATTTCAAAGGCCGTGCAAGAATGGGGCAGTCAAGTTTTGGGAATCATCCAAAAATTTTGGCAGACGGAAACCTCATCGGAAAATCAAATGGAGAAGAATTCATTGTCTCAAGTATGTCTAAAAGACTTACTGAAATGATTAATCATGTTGACGCTTTGATTGCTTTACAAGGTGGGCTGGGCAGGTTGGAAGAAATATTCACAGTTGCGTCATGGGTAAATTTGAACATTCACCGAAAATCCATTAGACTACTTAATGTATATCATTTTTTTTAATTTTCTTTTAGTATTTCTTGAGGATGCTAAAAGACTCGGGTTCATTTCGAAATCGGCAAAAGATATTGTTCTTACTGTAAGAAAAACTGATGAATTATCCGACCAACTATTAGCCTATGAACCAAAAATCGACCCAATTCTTTCCAAGTTGGACTGGTTAGATAACGATCGTGGCAAGAAGCATAGAGTGAACTTAAATCTTAATCTGTAACTTTTTTGTTAAATAGTAGTGTTGTTAATTTAATTATCTTTTCCACACTAACCGGATGATATTTTCTAAACTCTACTTCTTCTTATTCAGACATTGAGGACAATGTCTCAATTTGATTATGGAGATGATAGTTGACTAGATAGTTTTCCTTTGTGTTTTTCTTTTTTAAAAAATATTTTTATTTTGTTGTTGTTTTTTGTAAAAAAAAAAAAAAATTATGCTGTTTTTGCTTTGTTGTTGTTTTGTAAATAAAAAAATAATTATCTTTGTATTGATTTTCTTTTGTGTTTTTATTCAAATAAATTACACACAAACCAACAATAAATTTTTGACTAAGTTGAATTGTTGTTTAGAGATGACAATGTAAGGAGTTTTCGCTCTTGAGAGGCACCTCAATATATTTCGTAATAAGTTATTTTTTCTTTTCTTTTGAATCATTCAAATTTATGAATTCTCCATAATATTGTTTAAGTTTGATTTCCATATGCTCATTTGACAAGTATTATCAACATACACAGTAACATATGATCGTGGGTTGTAATTGAAAATTTTATAAAATTCAGTTCTCTAGTTTGTTGGAGGTAACACCAAAAGACAGTTGAATTTTTGTTCTTTAATTCAAAAAAAAAAACTAACCAAATTTTTACTTAGTAACCGGACATCTTGCCTCAGCAAGCAATGATTGTTCGCGTAAAACGTTAAGACTTGAGTTAGTTTGAAAAAAATGATAATAATAATAATAATAATATAATAATAATCAATCTTTCACTTAGTAACTAGACATCTTACCTCAACAAGCAGTGATTGTTCGCATAAAACAATAGAGCTTGAGTTGGTTTAAAAAAACATAGAGGTGAATAAGTTCGATTTCGTAGCGTCTCTAACTCGAGCAATTAAGTATGTATGGATAATTTAACACTTAGTGCCATAAGACCGACTGGTATGAGAGTCACTTGCCCAAAATTTATTACATGAGTTAAGGAGAAAGCTTAAGGAAATCAATTTTCTTAACATCTGATATCCGAGTAATTAAGTCTGTAGGGGTGTCTTAACACCTAGTACCCTAAAGCCATCTGGTTTCGGAGTCACTGGCCCAAAACTCTCTACAAGGATTGAAAATATATTATTAAAAAAATTATTTTTTACATATAAATAAATTGTCATTGCCAAAAAGATATATATTCTGATATAACTTTAGGACAAAAATATTACTCTTTTTTTAATAAGACCTTGAATATTGTGAGCATAATAAATTGATTGATACTTTGTCTTATGTGTGTATGAAATATTGGTAAAAAATAAATGAGGATTTGCTTATTTGATAATTTAGAAAGGAAAAAAAAATAATTACTAACTTGGATAAGAATTTTTCTCCTAAGTTTTCGCTTAAATTACTAGGGACTAATAATAAGCTGGTTGGGGTGTGATGAACAGTAAAAAGTGTACATTTAATAAAGAATAGATCAATCATTTTAAATGTGTAGTTTCATTAATTCCTTAATTTATCATATTTGTGAAATAAAAATTAAATTTATGTTTTAAATATTTTTACTATGATTTTTTTAACTATTGTGTAGAACAAAATATTATTTTGAATGCTCAATCGGAAAATGGATATGAATCTAGATTTCTGGGACCCAAATTCCCAAAGAGTAAATACGACATCTCGTGATTCACATCAATTGGATTTGTGAGCAAATATGGAGAATTGAAGATTAGGTGGGTGGTTGTTTATGGAGCCAACACATTATTAAGTAAAGCCAACACATTATTAAATGGAGCCAACACATGCAAATAATTTACAAAGACATGCATGGCCACGTGATGGAAACAAAAGTTTGATTGCTTACAAAAATTCAAAGGATGTGTTGTGCCTTTCATAAGGACATGGCCCCATATGTTTTTAGCTTTTTGACTTTGCATGTAAATGGCAAACAAATTGAAGGAGGAGGGTGTTTAGCACCTTAGAATTCATGCTTCTTTTATTTTCTCTCTGCAAGAATTTGGAAGAATTGACTTGTGTGCTTTATTTTTCATTGTTGTCATCTCTCTCTTTCTATTTAATAAAATTATGCATGTTTTTATTCAAATCATGAATAGCTAATTTTTTTTTGTTGAGGTGAAGGGTGGAACTCTTAATATGAGAATATAAATTAATCTTATTTATGTAATAATATATAAATTATAATCTGAAGATTGATATTTAATATTCTCTTATATTTTGTGGGTATCTTAATTCGTTGTATACAATCTAATCTTGGTTGGCACAGTTATCCTATATTATATGAAAGAGTAATTTAAGTATGGACTAATTATCGACAAAACTGTATCACCACCTTTATGGATGGATTTATATGTTTTGACATAATTGAGTATTTATTTAGACTAGAGCGTTTGGTTCTAGCAGACGCACATACAACCAATGCATGTGCACACGGAAGTTACTATAAATCAAACTTTCTGCACTTACACGTCTTCTCTCTTATGTTGACAATTTCAATCTTGTCTCTGTTAGGGTTGGTGCTCGGAGTGCCAATCCGGATCGTATTTATGTCCGATTCATAAATACGAGTAATTGTATTTTCATTAATATTACTAATTTTAACGGTATCACCCTTGTCTTTTATACACTTATTCGATCTAATCACGATTAGATATCTGATTATGATTATATCGAAATTGAATCTGATTCAGTGATACGTGTATATTAGACAAAGACCCTAGGATTTACAGTATAGTGCGCAGTTACAACGTAGTTTGTAATAGGCATTGGGAAGCGCACTATTAGTTGTATATTCTTAAATAAAGTTCCTGGTCAAGATTTGCTAACACGGGTCGGTTAGTAAAATCCGCTGAGACCAGTACATGTCGTATATGTTGGACATTTATGAACCATAGTGTCACTATTTGTAAAAGACATTGTGGTTTTTGTACAAATTAACTATGTGACAATGGAAATTGCATTTTATCATTTTGTAATTTGATTACTTAAATATATCAATGATAAAAGTCCTTATGATTAGTCCTGGATTATAAGATATGAGACAATATCAATCCATAAAGGTTTAATCATTAAATATCTCTAGTCATAGTATTATCGAGACTGGACATCGATAATGCGGAATAGACACGTATTGCACTTGCGCGTGTTATGGAAGCGTAACAGCATAGTTCTCATATATTTAAGTATTGGATACTTATGCAAGTGTGATAGGAGGTTGTGTTTACCGATGGTACGGAAACAGCTTCGCTCTGGATAGACCCCTCAGAATCTCATTGGTAGTATAACTATGTGTCTATGGGAATCCGTTTCAGGGTAGGTGTATTTGGTCTTAACCTGAGACTTACATCGCTAGTACTTGCGACAATCAATACGCTTTGGTTTTGGTCATCCGGGATTTTAACAGGTTCTGTGTACGCCTCTTCTGGGTTTTTTAGAATCAAAGTGTATTGGGTGTGATGTCAAGATGGAAGTATCACTTCAGTCATATGGAGATGATGATCACGCAGGGATACAGAACCGGTACTCTAATGTGTTGTAACCATCGGGATAATATGACAAGGTCATGATTATCCGATTAAAGAGACTAGTTGCTTGTGATCCGATATATGCTTCATACGGGGCAGACACTATTTCAGCCCCAGGCCTTGCATGTGACATCCGATACTGGATCACAATACGCAATACTATGTATACTACGCCTGATAAAGATTAAATATTCCCTTAAGAATATTTCTGGAGAATTGGGTAGGCACAGTGTTTTGCTAGAAGCCAACCATGTCTCATGAATCGGTAAGAACGTAGTACGAGGTACTCACTTGTTCGGATAGTTCGATGACCAGATTTACTTCCAATATATCCAGGGATCTCATGGGTCACTTCCTGAAGATTCACCGATGACGTATGATTCGAACATAATTAATCTAGGATTAATTACGGAGAGATTTTATCTGGGATAAAATACTATTTGAATAGAGAGAACGATTAATTTAGAATTAATCGATAAAATAATATATTCGATATATTAAATGAAATTAGATTTCATAACGGAATTAAAATTAGATTTTAATTCGGGCAAACGAATTAATTTAGAATTAATTCGCGAGCGATGTGAATAGTAATTTTGCTAGGCATAATTATTTAATTAAATTTGATTTAATTACGTCGCAACGGAAAATTCGTTAATTCGGAATTAACGAACCCGAGCCCGGGAGTTTTTGCGGGCCCACTCGGATTTTGAATTCAAGTGGGGCCCACAAGTCACATCAAGTCACGTCACTTGTCAATCATTTACCTTTATGGTGAAGGAAGTTAGTGTAGGAATTGATGGAAACTTGTTTTACACTCAAGTAGATAAGGTGATGGACTTTTACCAATTATTAGATTTTGGTATAACATTTGATTTTTTGAATATCAAATATACAAGTCAACAAAAATCACTTCATCTTGCTCTCTCTCTTTCACGCCCATTGAGCAAAAAAATTTCCTCTCCCATTTTTTCCTCCTTGGCCGAATACTACTAAGGAAGAAAGGTGATTTTGTTGCAAAATCCCCATTGCTAGCACATCAAATGAATCATTCAAGGTGATAGGGAAACCATTCCCAATAGCTTGGAATCTCAAATCTCAAAGCTTGGAGCTTCGATTCATCATTCAAAAATGAGCTTGGAGGAACTTCTCAAAGCAAAATTTTGTTCTACACACATCCTACATCTGATCGTTGTAATTATATTTCCGCTATACTTCTTCTTGTATTCACATGATTTTATGCTTAAATTGATCTTGGGATGACCTTAGAAACCCAACAATGGTATCATGGAGCCTATTTGAGCATGAAATTTGATTAGGGTTTATATACTAAAATTTGGGTATTTTTGATTTGAGCATGTTTTAATCAAATTGTTTGTTTAAGTATGCTTGTATGTTGATAACTTAGAGTTATGCATGATCAATTTTATGAAAAATTAATTGAATTAATTTTGCCCAAAATCTTAGGCTTGGCCGAAAGTTATAGTACCCTAGGTCATGGTGATTTTTTATTTTTTAGACCATTTGATGTGTTTAAAGACATGGATGAATTAATTTGTGATTTAATTGGATTTAAATTGTAGTTTGATAAATTCAAGAATTCGTATTTTGAGTACTTATTATTAAACGAGTTGGACTCGCGAAAATCAAATCGTTGTTTGAACATTGGATGATCACATTATTCAAAGATTAATTAATTAGATTAGATTGATTGAATAACATGCTTTGTTTGAATACATGGATGTGTTTTATGAATAATGTATATCGGATGGATATTAGAAGGGAAATGGCAATTTTGGAATTTGTTGTAAATTTAGAATTTATTAAATTGGACATGCGTGTCCAGCCTTATCTCTCGATTCTTTGTAATTCTCTTCTCACCTAATTACCCTCAATGTTAACGAGGTTTCTTTAATTGTATTATGTAATTGGGTAGAAGTTAGAATAGTGCTAGCCGGGGAGAGGAAATGGAGTTATTTGTTCTAGGAACAATTTGTGAGATATCCATCCGCATATCATTATTAATTTATTTACCGCGCCTTATTATGCTTTTAGAATGCATGCTTAAGGGTGTATGATGAGACCTAATCAAAGATAATAAATTGGTTGCCAATTTACGTGAAAAACCCTCAAAAAATATTAAGTGTTTTCCTTCCATTGAGTGATTCATTCTCAATATCCAAGATTGGCACTGGTTTGTTGGCCAAAGTCAAGACCTTTGTCCATCGCGGATGTGTTTGAATCATGAAGGCTTTGTTCCATATCGTATGTCTTGTCCAAGTTGTGATTTGTTGGCCAAAGTCAAGATCGCTTCTTGTCCATCGACATCGATTACGAAGCTTTCCAAAGTCAATGGGTCCCGCTTAACTGGAATCATTAAGCTTGTTGAGCCAAAGCCAAGGCTTAGTTGATTCAGAGGAAAAAGGTTAGGAAAATATATTGGATATATTGGCATATATATTGTATATATGTTTCGTACTTGGAGGTCCACCTACCGGATCTAGGAATTGGATGAGATCCAATTGATCTTAGAGATCTACCTAGTTAAATATCATACAGCTTGTTGGCCAAAGTCAAGGTTGTGTGTTAATTAATGGGATCCTAGCCCACTTGGAAACTAGGTTTCCCAAGTACTCAACAGAGGGTTAGAGGCTCACCGAAAAATAGTGGGAGGCCAGTATTGAATTTGTAATTTCGTTCAAATACTTGGCTTTACGCGCTTTCAAAATATTTTCGTCAATTATATTTATTAGTTGGACTAATATTTTATTATTTTTCTTGTAACAGTTAGACTGTACTCATACATTGTTAATTGAATAGTTTGACTATTGCAATTAAGATGACAGAAAAGTTGAGCATTAGAGATATTATCATGGGCGACAATGTCTTTAATGGCGCGAACTTTCAAGACTGGGACATGAATCTCAGGATTGTCTTGGGATCCGAGAAGTTGCTCTACACTATAGAGAGACCTCTTTGGCCTAAGCCTAGATCTGATCAGATAAGTGAGCTAGAGCTTTGGAAGACTCATAGCAATGACAACTTCACTGCTCAATCTATAATGCTTGCTGCTATGACTCAACAATTCTGTCGTCAGAATAAGGGATTGGATCCCTATCAGATGATGGCGAAGTTGCATGATCTTCATCGATCTAATCTTAGATCGCAGAGATATGAGTTGCAGAAGAAGCTCTTTCGCGCTCGCATGTCAGAGGGTACATCTGTCGAGCACCATATGTCGCAGATGATTGCTGACATTGAACAGATGGGACAGTTGGGCATAGTATTCGAGGCTGAGACTTCTGTAGATTTGATCTTACAGTCTATCCCCGACAACTGGAGTGGGTTCATCATGAACTACAATATGATGAACCAAGACCAAACTCTTGGAGCGTTGATGTCAACACTGTGCGAAGTATAAAAAGAGCTCCTAAAGGGGAAGAAGCGTGAGGCGCACTTCGCTTCAACATCTCAGTCTTCGAGGGCTTGGCCTAAGGCGACTGGTGGTGTAAAGAAAAAGAAGAAGTAGAAAGGCAAGGCCAAATCGTCAAAACCTTCTGGGAAGGGTAAGGACAAATCCCAAGATGTATGTCTACAGTGCGGGAAACGGGATCACTGGAAGCGTGACTGCAGCGAGTATAAGGCACACATGAAGGAAATCAAAGCGGGCAAGGCACCTGCTTCAGGTATATTTTTTATAGAAATAAACATGTCTACTGCTAGTTTTAAAAATTAGATTTTTGATTCTGGTTGTGGTTGTGGTTGTGGTACTCATATATGTACTAATGTGCAGGATCTGCATATTAGCAGGAGACTGGCCTCGGGAGAGATTGACCTCCGCGTTGGAAATGGGACACGAGTCGCCGTTTTGGCCGTTGGCACTTTTGTTTTGGAACTGCCCTCGGGGCATGTACTTAAACTTACAGACTGTTATTATGTACCTATTTTGACTAGGAATATTATTTCTGTATTTATGTTAGCCCAACATGGTTATACTTTTGTATTTAGAAACACTGGGTGTTTTATGTATAAAAATGATATGGAGATTTGCACTGCTGATGTAAATAATGGTCTTTATATTTTGAATATAAATCAATCTCAAACATATAATGTAACAAACAAAAGGCTTAAAGTAAGTAACAAAGATGAAACTTATATGTGGCATTGTCGTCTGGGACACATTAACAAGACATGTATATCCACACTTTCGAATATTGGGTACTTGGATGGATTTGATCAAAATTCATATGACGTTTGTGAATCTTGTTTATTAGGCAAAATGCCTAAATCACCTTTTAGCGGTAAAGGTGCACGTGCCACCGAACTGTGAGCCCTTGTTCATAGTGACGTTTGTGGGCCCATGTCTAGCCAGACTAGAGGTGGATATGAATACTTTGTAACCTTTACGGATGATGCATCGCGTTATGGTTATGTGTATCTTATGAGACATAAGTCGGAAACCTTTTCGAAATTCAAAGAATTTCGACACGAAGTAGAAAAATATACCGGTAAAAGTATTAAGACATTACGGTCGGACCGTGGTGGCGAATGCTTAAGCAATGAGTTTCTTGATTACTTGAAATAATATGGTATTCTTTCACAGTGGACTCCTCCCAGAACACCGCAATTAAACGATGTGTCCGAACGGAGAAACCGAACTTTGTTAGACATGGTAAGGTCTATGATGAGTCGCACAGAGCTACCTATTTCCTTCTGGGGATATGCATTGAACAATGCAATACTTATTTTGAATAAGGTTTCATCAAAGTCTGTTCAACAGACTCCGTATGAAATATGGACAGGAAAGAAACCGGGTTTCCCATTCCTGAAGATTTGGGGATGCTGGACATACGTCAAACGTTTGGAAGGTACCAAACTTGAACCCAAATCGGATAAATGCCTATTTGTAGGATATCCTAGGGAAACCAAAGGATATTACTTCTATCACCCATAAGAGAACAAAGTATTTGTTGCTCTACATGCGGTTTTCCTTGAGAATGAATTCCTAAATGCAGTGGTAAGTGGGAGGAAAGTAGAACTCGATGAAAATCGGAGTGATACTGTTCCTGGAATAGAATCCTTATCGGAACATGAACAGTTCATCAGGGATGAAACTGTACCACAATCTTCGAATACACAAAAACTGCGTAGGTCGGAGAAAGTAAAAAAACAACCTGAGAGGTATGGGTTTCGGATCTCACCTCATGTAGATATCAATCTTATTGAGGATAACGAACCCGCTACGTATGAGGAAGCGATACAAGATATCGATTCCGCTTTATGGCAAGAGGCTATGAAGTCTGAAATGGATTCCATGCACACCAACCAAGTTTGGACACTGGTTGATACACCCAAAGGCGTTGGTTGCAAATGAGTCTTCAAGAAGAAGACCGACATGGATGGCAACGTACAAACGTACAAAGCTAGACTTGTAGCGAAAGGGTATCGTCAACGACATGGTGTCGATTACGACGAAACTTTTTCACCCGTTGCTATGATAAAATCCATTCGGATAATGCTTGCTATTGCTGCATATTTCGATTACGAGATATGGCAGATGGACGTCAAAATCGCTTTCCTT
Source organism: Zanthoxylum bungeanum (assembly GCA_019454045.1). NCBI lineage: Eukaryota > Viridiplantae > Streptophyta > Magnoliopsida > Sapindales > Rutaceae > Zanthoxylum > Zanthoxylum bungeanum. Next base: position 25,398 of record SKCR01049089.1, read on the forward strand.
AACGAAAACCTTTTGGAGGATGTTTATATGTAACAGCCTGATGGTTTTGTCGTACCTAGACTTGCAAACAAGGTTTGTAAGTTAAATCGATCCATTTATGGATTGAAGCAAGCATCGCGTTCTTGGAACCAATGTTTTGATGAGATCATAAAAGAATATGATTTCGTTCAAAACGAGGATGATCCTTGTGTATATAAGAAGGTTAGTGGGAGCGCACTTACATTCATTGTCCTTTACGTTGATGATGTATTGCTTATTGGCAATGACATTCCCATGCTACAATCAGTGAAAGCTTGGCTTTCATTAAAATTCTCCATGAAGGATCTGGGAGAAACAGCCTTTATTCTAGGAATAAAGATCTACCATGATAGATCTAGAAAGCTGCTTGGACTCTCCTAGAGCACATACATTGACAAAATATTGAAAAGATTCAACATGGATCAGTCCAAGAAGGGACTGTTGCCAGTGTCACATGGCGTCACTCTATCTAAGGACATGTGTCCTAAAACTCAAGATGAGAGAGACGACATGAGTCGGATCCCGTTCGCCTCGGCAGTTGGATAGATTATGTATGCCATGATATGTACGCGACCTGATGTCTCGTATGCTTTGAGCATGTGTAGTCGCTATCAGGCCGATCCAGGTGATGGTTACTGGATGGCGGTTAAGAATATCCTTAAGTATCTTAGACAAACTAAGGATGCTTTCTTAATCTATAGAGATGGAGAACTTGAGGTAACTGGGTATACCGATGTGTTGGTTTCTATTGATGTCCCAAGAACATTTTCAGCCACGAAAATAGAATGAATACTATAAAGAAATATGGCGGAAACACACTTACATTGAACGGATTGGATGTGATGCTCAACAAAAATTTTCCTTCCCTTCAAACTTTGAAATTCGGCCAAGGTTGTTTGTTGAATAAGATGATGAAGCTCCAAGCTTTAATGGAAATCCATGCTCTAAGATAAGCTTACCTATCACCTTGTTTGATCATTTGATTGTGCTAGCAAATGAAGAAAGAAAATCAAATTTTCCCTTCAATGAAGCTCACGGTTTCATCAAAAAATGGAGAGAGAGAGAGTTCTGTTTTTCTATTCTTTTTTGGCTTCAAAAACCGTATGAATGAATGAAAAAACAATTACCAAATATTTGGTATTAGTTTAAAAAAAGTCAAAGCCAATTTTGGCTCCAAAATTGTAATAAATGATCTCAACAACTTGCATCATGAATAGTGACAACATGTCACTCACAAAAAAATGACTTTGACATCTATCACAAATAAATGACAAGTGATGTGACTCGCGATGTGACTTGTGGGCCCCACTCGATTCAAAATGTGAGTGGGCCAGCAAACACTTCCGGGCTCGGTTTCGCTAATTCTGAATTAACGAACTTCCGTCGCAACGTAATTAAATAATTATGCCTAGGGAAATTACTATTCACGTCGCTAACGAATTAATTCTAAATTAACTCGTTTGCCCGAATTAAAATCTAATTTTAATTCCGCGTCGAAATCCAATTTCGTTTAATATATCGAATATATTAATTTGTCGATTAATTCCAAATTAATCTTTCTCTCTCTTCAAATAGTACTTTATCCAAGATAAAGTGTCTCCGCAATTAATCCCAGATTAATTATGCTCGGATCATACGTCATCGGTGAATCTTCGGGAAGGGACCCAAGAGATCCCTGGATATGTTGGCAGTAAATACGGTCGTCGGACTATCTGAAAACGTGCGTACCTCGTACTACATTTTTACCGATTTACGATACAAGGTTGGCTTCTAGCAAAGCGCCATGCCTACCCAATTCTCCAGAAATAGTCTTAATGGAATATACGATCTATATCAGGCGTAGTATACCGTAGTATTGTGTATTGCGATCCAGTATCGGATGTCACGTGCAAGGACTGGGGCTGGAATAGTGTCTGCCATGTACGAATCACATATCGGATATCAAGCAACTAGTCTCTTTGAATCGGATAATCATGACCTTGTCATATTATCCTGATGGTTGCAACACAATAGAGAACCAGTTCTGAATCCTTGCGTGATCATCATCTCCATATGTCTGAAGTGATACTTCCGTCTTGACATCACATCCAATACACTACGATTCTTAATAAACCCAGAAGAGGCGTACACAGAACCTGTTAAAGCCATGGACGACCAAAACCAAAGTTTACCGATTGTCGCAAGTACTAGCGATGCAAGTCTCAGGTTAAGACCAAATACACCTACCCTGAAGCGGTCTCCCATAGACACATATACATACTACCAATGGGATTCCGCGGGGTCTATCAAGAGCGAAGCCGTTTTCCGTACTATCGGTAAAACACAACCTCCTATCGCACTTGCATAAGTATCCAATACTTAAATATATGAGAACTATGCCGTTATGCCCTCACAACGCGCACAAGTGCAATACTAGTCTATTCCACATTATCGATGTCCAATCTCGATAATACTACGACTATGGATATTTAATGATTAAAACTTTATGGATTGATAATGTCTCATATCATCTCAATCCGGAATTAATCATAAGGACTTTTACCATTTATATATCAAAGTAAATAAATTACAAAACGGTAAAAGGCAATTTCATTACAACATAGTTAATTTTGTACAAAAACACAATGTCTTTTACAAACAGTGACGCTATGGGTCATAACTGTCTAACACGATGCAAGTTTCCAAACCGATAAAGACGACTGTAAGTCGTAATCCGGGTACATATTTTGTTTGAATAACGGATCAGTAAGCTGGAAATCTTCCAAGCAAGAGATTGTTGCCGATTCAATAACAGAAGCGGAGTACATTGATGCAGCTGAAGCAGTAAAAGAGGCAGTTTGGATCCATAAATTCCTAATTGGATTAGGAGTAGTTCTGTTAGCAGCTAAGCCTGTTCCATTATATTGTGACAATAACGGGGATATAGCGCAGGCTAAGGAACCGCGGTCTCATCAACGATCCAAGCATGTTCTTCGACGTTTCCATCTGATTCGTGAGATCATACATCGTGGCGATGTGAAGATCGAGAAGGTCGCATCAGAGGACAACATAGCAGATCCGCTGACGAAAGTTATTCCTCAGCAAAAGTTTGAGCGACATATACATAGTTCAGGTGTTAGATGCTTGAGTGACTGGATATAGGCCAAGTGGGAGATTGTTGGACAATTATGACACATAGTGTCACTATTTGTAAAAGACATTGTGGTTTTTGTACAATTAACTATGTGACAATGGAAATTGCATTTTATCATTTTGTAATTTGATTACTTAAATATATAAATAATAAAAGTCCTTATGATTAGTTCCGGATTATAAGATATGAGACAATATCAATCCATAAAGGTTTAATCATTAAATATCCATAGTCGTAGTATTATCGAGACTGGACATCGATAATGCGGAATAGACTAGTATTGCACTTGTGCGTGTTATGGAAGCGTAACAGCATAGTTCTCATATATTTAAGTATTGGATACTTATGCAAGTGTGATAGGAGGTTGTGTTTACCGATGGTACGGAAACGGCTTCGTCTGGATAGACCCATCGGAATCCCATTGGTAGTATGATTATGTGTCTATGGGAATCCGCTTCAGGGTAGGTGTATTTGGTCTTAACCTGAGACTTGCATCGCTTGTACTTACGACAATCAATATACTTTGGTTTTGGTCTTCTGGGACTTTAACAGGTTCTGTGTACGCCTCTTCTCGGTTTATTGAGAATCGCAGTGTATTGGGTGTGATGTCAATATGGAAGTATCACTTCAGCCATATGGAGATGATGAACACCCAGGGATACAGAACTGGTACTCTAATGTGTTGCAACCATCGGGATAATATGACAAGGTCATGATTATCCGATTAAAGAGACTAGTTGCTTGTGATCCGATATATGATTCGTACGGGGCAGACACTATTCCAACCTTAGGCCTTGCATGTGACATCCGATACTGGATCACAATACGCAATACTACGTATACTACGCCATACTACGTATACTACGCCTGACAAAGATTAAATATTCCTTTAAGAATATTTCTGGAGAATTGGGTAGGCACGGTGGTTTGCTAGAAGCCAATCATGTCTCGTAAATCGGTAAGAACGTAGTACGAGGTACTCACGTGTTCGGATAGTCCGACGACCGGATTTATTGCCAACATATCCAGGGATCTCATGGGTCGCTTCCCGAAGATTCACCGATGACGTATGATTCGAACATAATTAATCTAGGATTAATTACGGAGAGATTTTATCTGGGATAAAATACTATTTTAAGAGAGAGAACGATTAATTTGGAATTAATCGATAAAATAATATATTCGATATATTAAATGAAATTAGATTTCATAACGGAATTAAAATTAGATTTTAATTCAGGCAAACGAATTAATTTAGAATTAATTCGCGAGCGATGTGAATAGTAATTTTGCTAGGCATAATTATTTAATTAAATTTGATTTAATTACGTCGCAACGGAAAATTCATTAATTCAGAATTAACGAACCCGAGCCCGGGAGTGTTTGCGGGCCCACTCGGATTTTGAATTCAATTTTTTCCTCATTGGCCGAATACTTCTAAGGAAGAAAGGTGATCTTGTTGCAAAATCCCCATTACTAGCACATCAAAGGAATCATTCAAGGTGATAGGGAAACCATTCCCAAGAGCTTGGAATCTCAAAGCTTGGAGCTTGGATTCATCATTCAAAGAGGAGCTTGGAGGAACTTCTCAAAGCAAAATTTTATTCTACACACATCCTACATCTGATCGTTGTAAGTATATTTCCGATATATTTCTTCTTGTATTCACATGATTTTATGCTTAAATTGATCTTGGGGTGACCTTAGAAACCCAACAGTATATCGTGACTTGGTCTGATGGTTTATCCCAGTTAACCATGAGTCTCAGGAGACTCATATAGACATGTAGGTGTTTATTTGATAAGACACTGAACGACTCACTGAAGGTTTCCTAATAGATGGTACACCAACGTCAATAGGAACCTTCTCGAGTTGAGCGAGCATAATGGTCATTCGACTTGAGATACCACTGTGGATATATGAGCTATACTCCACACTTTGATGTCAGTCACGTCAACGATCTATTCATGATCAGACCTCCGCCTGTTCGTTGGGTGTGGACTGATGCTCATGATATCATGTGCGTATCAAGATAGGATCCGTCAGTTCTGTGTACAGGGCATAGGCATCCAGAACGTGTTTACGATCTAGTAAATCCATGGCCATGGTATAACGTTGAAAACCAGTTTTGAGTGTTATTTCGAGATCGTAAATTGAAAGTCGACTGTATTATACCGAACGAATTTGACGTTCTCATCTATATCCTAAGTATAATACGGATGGCCTGTGACGGAGGGATTATACGTATGATGTGACCTCGACAAAAGAAATTTCTCTTTTATCATTTGTAATTGGATTACCTGGATATATAAATGATAAAAGTCTATATGATTAGTACTAGATTAATAAGATATGAGACAATATTAATCCACGTAAGGTTTAATCATTAAATATCCCTAGTCGTAGTATTATCGAGACTGGACATCGATAATGCGAAATAGGCTAGTATCACACTTGTGCGCGATATGGAAGCTTAACGGCATAGTTCTCATATATTTGGGTATTGGATACTCATGCAAGTGTGATAGGAGGTTTTTTTTGCCGATGGTACGAGAACAGCTTCGCTCTGGATAGACCCTTCGGAATCACATTGGTAGTATGACTATGTGTCTATGGGAATCCGAATCAGGGTAGGTGTATATGGTTTTAACCTGAGACTTGCATCGCTAATACTTGCGACAATCAGTATACTTTGGTTTTGGTCGTCCGGGGCTTTAATAGGTTTTGTGTACGCCTCTTCTGGGTTTACTGAGAATCGTAGTGTATTGGGTGTGAAGTCAAGATGGAAGTATCACTTCAGTCATATGGAGATGATAATCACGTAGGGATACAGAACTGGTACTCTATAGTGCTATAGCCATCGGGAAAGTATGACTAGGTCATGACTTTCCGATCATAAAGAGACTAGTTACTAGTGATTCGATATATGCTTCGTACGGGGCAGACACAACTCCAGCCTTAAACGTAGCATGTGATATCTGATACTGGATCGTAATACGCAATACTATGTATACTACGCCTAATATAGATTATATATTCCTTAAAAGAATATTTCTGGAGAATGGGTAGGCACGGTGCTTTGTTAGAAGCCAACCATGTCTTGTAAATAGATAAGAAAGTGGTGCCGGGTACGCACGTATTCGGATAGTCCGATGACCGTATTTACTGCCAACATATCCAGGGATCTCTTGGGTTGCCTCCCAAAGATTCACCGATGAAATTTGACTCGAACAGAATTAATCTGGGATTAATTATGAGAGAGAGAAAATTAATCTGAGATTAATTCGTGAAGAAGAGAGAATGCGATTAATTTAGAATTAATCGGCAAAATAAATTTAATAGTTAAAATTAGATTTTACTATTTAATTTATTTATTTGGGCTAAAATAATATATCAGATATATTAATTGAAATTGGATTTCAACGCGGAATTAAAATTGGAATTTAATTCAAGCGAACGAATTAATTTGTAATTAATTCGCAAGCGACTTTCGTAATAATTTTGCTAGGCATTATTATTTAATTAAATTAGATTTAATTATGTCGCAATGGCAAATTCGTTTAGTTCGGAATTAAACGAACCCGGGCCCGAGCGAAGTTGCGTGTTGAGTTAGCCGACTTAAATTCGGAATTTAAAAGTGGTGTGACCCACTTCACTTACATCACTTGTTTGACTAATGATGGAAGTGGTTAGGCTTAAAATTTTGGATTTGATTTGTTGAGTGAAAAGCTTGGATTGCTTTTACAACAAACTAACCAAATCCAACACTCAACCTCACTATATATTACTTAGTCAACTTTGGAAGTGGCAAGTGGTTACTATTCACAACAACTCTTTCTTCTCCATTTTTACTCATTGCCGTGAGCTTCATTGTCTCTCCCATGGAATTTTGTTAAATTCAAGTAAGCTAGCACTTTAAGGAGTCAAGGGAAGGTGATAAGGAGACTCACCCATGAGTTTGGAACAACAAAGAGGGCTTGGAGCTTCCATCATCCATGAAAAGTTTTGAACTTCTACCAATCTTTGTAAGTAATTTCCGCAACTTACTTTAGATTATTCACACACAAATCATTCCTTATAGATCCTTGGCATGTCTAGGACACTAACAGTTCATATGTGGTGGGACTTATTTGGTATTTGATTAATTTGATTAATCTTGAATAAATTGGATTTAAAGCATGAAAAAATGAGAATTTTTTGTCTGCATATCAGATCTGCCCAAACTAGAAATTATGTGATGATTTTGTTGTCATATGAATGTAATGGATGTGTTTTGGGAGTTGTCACAATTTCCGGAAAGTGTTTCCGACTTGAAATAAGCGAAAACGGCCAAAAACGACGTTATCGGGTGGATTTTGAGCCAACTAGGTGACGACTGTCCAAACAGTGAATCTGTCACTGTTTGGGCAGCCCATGAACTGCCCCGACACTATTGGAGCTGACCTGGGTAGTTTCCATAAGTGTCGAGCAGTCGGTTCGGTCAAAAACGTGTTTTAGGCCATTTTGCGGAAAATCGGTTTTCGTAAAAGTTTCACGAAGTTTCAACTATGTTTATGTTAATATTTGATATTGAATAAATAGGTTTAGGTGAAATATGAATAAATTATCCATATTAGATATTGAATAATTTATTTGGTATTTTGAAAAAGTTTTAAAATACGATTTCGCCCGACCCGCACTTCCGCTGCGCCTCATCGCCTAAAAACCCCAACAGTCTCCACCACATACCTCAAACTCATAGCGATCATCTAGTAATACGGACATTCGATGAGATTTCACTATACGTTTCTCTATTTTTGCATGCACCCACGGGGTCAACGGAGTAACAATCTTTTCAGCTGATTCTCTCATATTAAAAAATATCTATGAAAGGTCATCCTGATATAATTAAGTAAATTAAGAATGACATTAGTAATCTTATCCCAACTCAAATATAGCTGATTAGCTTACCATATTACAACTCGACAAAGAACGACCTCCAAATTATTGACTGTCGCTAGCAGTAATCTTATACCAACTCGCTAGCAGTAATCTTATCTCAACTCAAAAAAAAAAAAAACTCGATCACACTACCTTGTTGAACGGTATTTGAGTATAAATTTAAAAACCACTCATAGTTCTTTGACTACCAATATCAATAACTAAACGTCGCTGCGAATATGACAAAAGTAAACTTTTAATATTGACTTTGTACTCTATTTTATTTCTCTACATCCGCACATACAATATTTTCACTAACTTCTCATAAGTTGTGCCCGCAACAAATAACTCTAAAAAAATAGATCCTCTCATGTATTCATCGTTACCATTATCTAATTTCTCCCAAGATTCCTCACTGTAGAAAGTTAGAGATATTTGTTCTATTTTAGACTTAGGAGAATAAAAGGCTAAGTTTTTGTATTGAGAAAAATTGAGAAATGTCCGGTTTTATAAATAATTTTTCAAACTTCGGATATCCGAAGAATACTCCGGAGATCCGAAATTTTGAATTAAAAAAATTGAAAAACTTCGAAGATCCAAAATTTTTCTCTAAATTTTACATCAACTTCGATGTGTACTTCGGAGAATCTATATTCTCCGAAATATATTTTGGAGACTGTGGCTGAAAATACAAATGACAAATATTGTGGCTCATTTTAACAAATTAATATCTTTTTTGATTAATTTTACTAATTTCCCAATTTCTTTTCCCACAATTTCCTCAAGCACCTTTCCACTATTATAAATCATTTTGATAATTTTTCTTACATTTAGTTTGTTGATCTTATGTTCTCATTTTAATAATGTGATTTTTAGTTCAAAAGAATCAAGACCACATGGTGTGAGTTTTTAAAAATGGGTGGTGTGTTTGAGTGTGGACAGGCTCACCCTAAGAATTAGACCCATAATATAGACCCAACAAGAATTCAATGGGTCCGTAAATGGGCATTTATTCCCAAAAAAAAAAAACACTCAGGATGATACTTTAATTTAGACAAATAAATATTTTAATTTTGTTGTAATTTATGATGATCCCAACTACTTAATTTTTATTTTGTAATTATTATTATTTTATTATTTTATAACTTATCCACCTCCATATAAATATAAAGGAACCTCTTTGTAGTTTTGTATCAAAATCAATTCATTCAGAATCAATAAGAAAAACCTACAACTTTTCAATATATTTTTCTCTTCATCTATTTCTCTTTTATTTTACAACACGTTATCAGCATGATCTACAAATCCAATCCAAATTAGATTGCAATCACCATCATCAGATTCAATTCGAACACCCACTTTCAAAGAAATTTGTTTACACTAGAGTCAAAGAAGCGAAACAAAGGCCTGTAAACAATTGACATGAGGCCTCATGCCTGATTTACAAAGACCTCACCATCATCACGTCAATTATTTTTTTTTAATCTCGATGAATGCGGCTTTGGTGTTGCCAACTCATCATCATCAATCTTTGTTAGGAAACATAATCCCTAATATAATTACATGTTTCCTCTTAGGATCTAACCATACATGTATTACTAGTCCTAGATTTATTTACATGCTAATTGAAATAAATCTAAGTTAATCACAACACAATTGCATACCTTAAACTTGTAGAGACCTCTAAATCAAACTTAATTGATTGCATAACTCAATAAGCAAATGGTCTTATTTATAGGAGGGAAACCAAGTCACTATTAGTTCACATGCATGGATTACTATTAATCATTGATTACTATTTAATCACATGCATTGATTACTATGTAATCACATGTATTTGGATGCATAATGACTTTCTCTAACCCTTCCAAAAATGTTACCATCATGGGTTGTACCATTTGTTCCCCATTTAACATTTTACTAATTGTTGTCACTTAACAACTCTTGTTGTTACTTAATTATTTGATTAACAACTCTTATTGTTTACTTAGTAATGAAATCATTACTAATTGTTGTTATTTAACAACACCACATAATTAACTTAATAATTTCCAACATGAAATTATTACTAATTGTTGTTATTTAACAACACCAAATAATTAACTTAATAATTTCCAAATGAAATTATTACTAATTGTTGTTATTTAACAAATCAAATAATTAACAACAATTAATTTCCAACATCTCTCACTCACACATGATGATGGGATCAACAATTTTTATTATCTCTACAAGAATAATTCATACTTTGCAATTGTGTCGTGCGACCAGCATACTTCGAGAGCTCACTTGCTATACATCTGTTAGGAATATATATCCACTCGAAAAATGGATAGAACCATAGTGGATTATGTATGGTCAGTATCCTCGATCATTATCACATTAAATCTCTCTCGATCTCTTTTCGAATGTAATATTTATTTTGTATTCACAATCATGTTTGATCACATAGAATAACATAATTGGTCGACCAGTGAATACAGATAATATGATATTACTCATATAATGATCTTTCTCATTTCTCGAATCTCTCAACTTTGATTCAATTCGCTTTTCCAGAGATGTTCTTTCAGATCGAATCTCATGATCTTTCAGCAACACTCCAAGAAGATAGCGATCATCAAATCTAAGTTTTAAGAAGCAGAAAAGAGTCTGAAGGGTACAATGTGAGATTGAAGTAATCTCAAGGGTCTCACACAATATCAAGACTGAGATCTTTACTTGTATTACCCTCAATAGTCACAAATGTACACATGGTATGAAAACATGTGCTACGGTATTCTCTCCTTTCCCATGGAGCGCATGTCTCATAAAATACCGTACAGATTATAGTTCAGACAAACACAATGTCTAACTCATATCTGACATTAAGACAAGTAAGGTGAAACGAACTTATTCACCTTAGGTCATATCACAGAGAAAGTGACCCCATAACGACATTACTTAATTTTCAAGCTTGAGCTCTCTAAATTATCACTCAGATAATTAGCATAAAAATTTGTCTCATCTCCCATTAACACAAAGTAATGGAGGCGATTGCCCGTGTGAGAGGGCCAATCATTCACTTGTCCGACATACTTCTCATACTAACAAATAGTATATTTGTTTAAACATATATCAACATAATAACATGTAAGCATTGAACACAAATATCAATGAGTATTAACATTAGTAAACATTATTTGGGAAAAAATACATATCATAATATGTAAGCACATTAACATCTACGCAATCCCTGAGTTTTTACATGTCTAACAAAGACATCTCTAGGAACAGGCTTGGTCAATGGATCTGCTACCATTTCTTGCGTAGAAATGTACTTCATGTTTACCTCTTCTCGTGCAACTATATCTTTCACAAACTTATATTTGGTATCTATATGTTTCATTTTACAATGGAATTTTGGGTCTTTTGTGTAGGCTATCGCTGCTTTCACTATCACAGTTAACTAATACTGGACCAGAAGCTTCATTTGACATACCAAATGATCCAAGAACCTTTTCAACCACACAGCCTCTTGTACTGCTGATGAAAAGGCCACAAATTCAGCCTCCATTGTGGATAAGGCTATACAAGATTGTTTCTTACTGCTCCATGAAATGGCACCATTGTTTAGCAAGAAAACAAAACCGGAGGTAGATTTTCTTTCATCTAAATCTCCTCCCCAGTCAGCATCAGTATAGCCTCTCAATTGCAGATCATTTCCTTGATAACACAATGAGTAATCAGTTGTCCCTCTCAGATACCTAAATATTCTTTTAACTGCTTTCCAATGTGCTAGTCCTGGATTGGATTGGTATCTACTTACCATTCCAACAGCGAAACAGATATTAGGTCTTGTACACAACATTGCGTACATTAAACTTCCAACTGCATTTGCATAAGGAACTTTCTTCATTTGTTCCTTTTCCTGTGGAGTTTCAGGACACAATCTACGACTACTAAAAGCTTCATTTTCGTGATAGGAGTATCAATGGGTTTTCAAGCCTGCATTTGGAAGCGTTCAAGAATTTTCTTTATATATGACTCCTGTGAAAGAGATAATAAATTCTTTGAACGATTTCTTGAGATCTTAACCCCAAGAATATATGCAGCTTCACCCATATCTTTCATCTCGAAGTTAGATGATAACCATTCTTTAATGTGTTTTACAAACTCCTTATCATTTCCGGCTATAAGTATATCATCCACGTACAAAGATAAGATAATGAACTTATTTTTATCTCTCTTGGTGTACACACAATGATCCTCATCTATCATTGTGAAATCATTCGAAATGATTGTATTGTGGAATCGTATATACCATTGTCTAGACGATTGCTTGAGACCATATATAGACTTTAAAAGTCTACATACTTTCTCCTTTTCATTTTCTTTTATGAAACCTACTGGTTGTTCCATGTAGATTTATTCATCAAGTTCTCCATTGAGAAAAGCACTTTACATCCATTTGATGTAATTCTAGATCCATACTTGCTACTATAGCCAGAATCAAGCGAATTGAGGTAAACCTTACAACAGGTGAAAAAGTCTCTTCATAGTCAATTCCTTCTTGTTGCGTATACCCTTTTGCCACAAGTCGTGCTTTATATCTTTCGATATTGCCATCGGCATTACGCTTTATTTTAAGAACCCATTTGTTTTTAACAGCTTTGCGTCCTTTGGGTAGATCAACCAATTCCCAAACTTGGTTGGACCTCATTGACTCCATCTCTTCTTCCATTGCTTTCATCCATTTTTCCTTAGCAGGACACTGAAGAGCCTCTCTTATGTTTCTAGGTTCTTCATCATCTTGAGGTAGAATCATAAAGGTTTCTCCTTCGATATCAAAACGACGTCGAGGAATGCCTATACGATTACTACGTCGCAATTAGGATTCTAGTGGTGGAACTGATTCCTCACTTTCGATATTATTCCCATTTGGATCGTGCACATTGCTCCCACTTGGATTATGTACATCACTCTCACTCGAATCACGTAAATGAGACTCGTGTGAAACTAATTCATCATTTTGAGATTCATGTGAAACAGATTCATCATGTTTTTCAAATTTCTCTCATCACTCCCACTTGAATTAGGTAAAGCCGAGTGTTCACCAATCATGTGATCCATGTGATCTTGAGTTTCATATAGAGATAAATCTTGACCTATCTCTCCCTGCTTAGGATAATCATTTTCTAAAAATGTGATATCTCGTGATTCAAATTCTGTCACGCCTCCACTTTCATGTTCACCTATGCAAACATATCCCTTTGATTGTTCAGAATATCTTATGAAGATACTCTTTTTTCCTCTTGGGCCTAACTTTCCATGTTCATGAGAACGCACATGAACATAAGCCGCACAACCCCAAGGTTTTAGAAAGTGAATATCTGGTTTACGACCTGTCCATAACTCATATGGTGTGGTGGACACAGATTTAGATGGCACTCGGTTAAGTACATATGTGGCAGTTAATAATGCATCACCCCAATAGGTTATAGGCAAATTTGTTTGTGCCATCATAGACCTAACCATATCAAGAAGAGTTCTATTTCTTCTTTCCTTCCGCAACACCATTTTGTTGAGGAGTAGCAGGAGTAGTCAACTGACGACTAATTCCTTTTTCATCACATAATTCTCTGAACTGATCAGATAAGTACTCACGACCACGGTCAGTGCGTAGTGCTTTAATTTTCTTGTCCAATTGATTTTCTGTCAAATTCATAAATTTCTTGAAACATTCTAATGCTTCGGATTTATGAGCAATCAAATAGACATAACCAAAGCGAGTAAAATCATCTATAAATGTGATGAAATAAGATGCTTCATGTTTTGCCCTGACATTCATTGGACCACAGATATCTGAATGAATTAATTGTAATGGAAATTCTGCTCTAGTCCCTTTTCCAAATGGTTTCCTCGCAGTTTTTCCTGCCAAACAATATTCACAGGTTGACAATTCTACCTTCTCAATATTTCCCAGAAAGCCTTCTTTGGCTAATCTGTTCATTCTTTGTTGGCCAATGTGGCCAAGTCTAGCATGCCACACAGTTACATCACTATCATCACCGACATGAAGTAACAAATGAAAAACCGAAATTGTGATTAAAACATTCAACATTTAATACAATAAAACCATCCAAAAATAACCAGAACCATAGTGTATTGTACCTAAGTACAAATCAACACCAAATTTATAGAAGTTCAAATTGAAACCTAAATTAACCAAAACCAACACAAGATACTAAATTTCGACGAATTTGTGGAGCAAACAATACATCATGTAATAGTAAAGTTTTTCCACCATGCATGACTAACTTGCATGTTCCTATGCCTTTGACTTTAACCCCGTGAGTTGTTGCCAACATATCCACTTTACCCCAAGTGAAATTTGCCGAAATTCCACGAAGGCATCTCTATCCTTCGCTACATGGTCTGTGGCTCCTGAGTCTTTTTAGGCTCAG